>APFE030782130.1:0-41657 GCA_000404065.3 Pinus taeda
TTTATTTATTTATAAAATTTGTACTAATTTGGGGTACTCTAAGTAACCAGAGAAAGAAATTAACAATGGGTCCACCGCTAGATGTCGGTACTGGGGATTGGTTGTTAAACCTATGAAGTCAAATGCTGGAACTTTTTTATAAAGTTAAATAATACAGTAACAGTAGATCGGCGTCCACATTCCAGGCCTAATACCATACACATATGCATTCCAAGTTTAAATTGTGTTCTGAGTTGGGAAACATGTGGAGTATGTAGAGTGATCAGATTAAGCGCATTTTGCAGAGACGGTTAATCTCTCTTGCCCTTGGAGAGCTGAGACCTATTTCTAGTTCTTCGTGCCAGCATTTACAAAGAGAAGATCTGGTCAGCATGGGCAATGAGATCTCTGAGTCCAAATGGACAATGTATCTAGATCAATCTCTAGATAGTTGGGCACGTGACAATGTAACCAGCCAGTTTGATACTGAGCAGCTCCAAAATAAAGAGTTTTAGTATGTAGAGAATGTTGAAGGACACCCAACTATGATTATCCAGCTTCTAGCATTACAGGCAACGAGGAGGACTCTTCCATGGCTTTGGATGCTTGGTCTCGTCCTCAAAAGCTGCCTCTACCTCTGCATGCGGAGGATATTAAGTTTGAGTGGCTGTTGGTTTGTATTCCTTAGTTTCTAAAAGAAAACGAGGTGCTTGTGAAGAAAATGAGCATTTATAGTGCATGGCATCTGGTTCCTCTATGAATGTGAATTTCACAAGGAGAAATGTCTGAAAGGTGGGAAAAGAGGAGGATGAGTATGAGCTTTCTCTATTTTTCCCGGACACAGCAAGCTCTCCTATCCACAGATAAGAGCTATATATTATGTTTTTCATATATTTGTTTGCATCATGAAACATAAAAATAATGTTAAGATATTTTTCAAAAAGATAACATTAATTTTAGAAATAAATAGGTGGAGTAGTGGGACAGATTGTTGTCATTTTCTTTTACATAGATTGTTGTCATCTTCATTTTATCTAGATTAGATTCTTAGAGTTATAACATATTTGCTACATGAAAGCCTCTGGTAATATTGATTATATAACCATATTAATTATATAATCAAATTATATAACCATATTAATTATATAATCAAATTACCTGCTGGACGTCTTGGTAGCAAGAGCATGTAGGTGTTTTTTCTGTTTTTTTTGAATTCAGAGAAAACAAATAATATAGACATATATTTGTAGTAGACAGTGATTTTAGTATATGTTGAAAATAAATCCAAATATATATGGGTATAAGATAAGAAAATAGACAATACTGACATATATCTATAGTAGACAATGATTTTAGTATATGTTGAAAATGAATCCAAATATATATGGATATAAGATAAAAAGGGTGTTTTTTCCAGCTTTTTTGAATTCAAAGAAAATAGACAATACAAACAGATATTTGTAGTAGACAGTGATTTTAGTATATGTTGAAGATAAATCCAAATATATATGGGTATAAGATAAGAAAATAGACAATACAGACAGATATCTATAGTAGACAATGATTTTAGTATATGTTGAAAATGAATCCAAATATATATGGATATAAGATAAAAAGGGTTTAAAATAGTTCATCAAAATGCTAGGCACTTCTTTGGCATCAGAAGAATATACATTTTGCTGGAATAATCTCAATAATGCATTTCCTCTGAAGTCACTGTACTTGTTTTTTTGGGTTAGCTCATAATCTCTTCTGGTCTCATTTAATTTAGGCCACCCACCTGATATATGCATATTTTAATGTAGCAGGGTGGCTTTCTGGAAAGTGAAGTGAATATGGAACAAAAGCTGCAGCTACGACCAGTCGAAAGCCTTGAATATAGCCTTGATGATAATGAGGTGAAAATTTCCAAAATCTTGTTGAACTGAACTTAATTTTATCGTGGATTTTGGAAGATAACCGATAGGAAAGGAAAAAGGTATATATTTATTTATCAAATTTCAGAATATTTTAGAAATCCTCAATCGAAACATAACAATAAAGTTCAAATATGTGGTTTTTTATCTCATCCTATGACTTGTAAGGTTTAAATATGTGGTTTTTTATCTCATCCGGTGACTGATAACATGGTACAATGATTGTATTATTTGTCTATTAAATTTCAGAATATTTTAGAAATCCTCAATCAAAACATAACCATAAAATTCAAATATATGTGGTTCTTAAATCTCATCTTGTGAATAAGTGAGTAGCAAGGCTGTATGATTAGATATCTACTCATGAAACTATCACTGAAATATGAGCTTCGATGGTAAAGGATTATATTTTTAAGTTGGGTATTAGTTTATTGCAAATATATATATATATATATATCATGGCCTTTCCTTTGCATTCACGATGTTATTGGACAAGCAAGGAAACTAAGTCCTCTGAATTAGTATGTATTGGCGAGTACAAGAGGCTAATACGCGTTTCGAATTCTTGCGATCCCTTTTACCCGATGGAGCCAAGGTAAGTCATTTAGATACAAATTTTTAATAAGTGTTTTTTTTTTTTTTTATAATGGATTAGTTGGTACAAATGTGGTCATGTTATTCTTTATCTCTATATTTTATATCCAGATTATTTGGAATTTTATTATAATTTTTTTGTTTTTTTAAATGATTAAATGGTTTACACAATGAGATATTCTCTAGACATGCGAGATTACTTCAAAATTCGCCATTAAAACACTTGGTCATTAATTTAAAGTTGGAATAGTGTGGATAATATCTAAATGCCTAATGCATGTTTTGCTTCTCAGCCCTTCTAAACATTGTGTTTTGACTTCTTTTTTTCTCATGGCTGTGAAGATTGGTAGAGGAAAGGTCTGGTAGTGCAGCTGAATACAACTTCACGAGACAAATTATCTCGCAGGTAGTGCAATTGAATACACTGTGGTAGAAGTGGAGATTGATCAAGGTAATTGGAATTAAGTGAATTCCATGTCATATTGTGGCAGCCTCATCTCATTGTCAGTTCAAGATATGGGGAGGAGAAAAACAGTTGAAGGACGTAGTTTCAAAGAAATTCTCTGCAGATGATGTGAATTCCTACATAATCTCTCATCTCCATCCGAAATATTTGAGAAAAGGAAATGAACATGTACTTGAATTTACAGTAATGATATTCAAGATTTCGTTTCAGCAAGGTACTGATGTTCTTATTTATTTTCGAAGTATGCTTCTTCTTTCATAACATTTGAGGAAAGGAAATGAGCATGTACTTGAATTTATAGTAATGGTATTGAGGATTTCGTTTCAGCAAGGTACCAATGTTCTTATTTATTTTCCAAGTAAGCTTGCTTCTTTCATAACAGAGATGAAATCTAGCGAATTCACACACTAGTAAGCATTGAGACGTACAGGTTTGGGCTTGCTGAAGTCTTGAATAATTCATTATGGCATGTGAACAACTTGTCAGACAACTCAGTTAAGATATAATGTTCCATATGATGAATTGCTTTGATTAAAAATGCTGCTATATCGGATGGTTGTTTTGATCAAATAAAGTTTATGTTCACTTTTACCTCGGAAGAGAAAATACTCATTTTTCTTTTAAAACGAACAATGAAAAAAAGAACACAATCGTTCTGCACATTTTCTTAAACAAGGGTGTAAAAAAAATTCCGAAGTGTACAAAGGTCTATATAGAAACGTAAACCCTTCCCTTTTGATCAGATCGATTTTTTACACATTGTTCATACTATAGTAAGATCTTTAATTCTGAAAACACTCGGCCATACACGGAAGATAATTTTTGCTCTATTATATGGAGTTCACAACATTAAATCCAGTTGAAATACAAAAGAAAATAGATATTCATTCAAATTAACATTAAATCCCGTTGAAATACAAAAGAATATTCACTCAAATTAGTTAAAAGACACAAACAAACTTCTTAACAGATTTCAATGAAGAAATATAGAAGAAATGATCCCACTACCTCGTCTCTAAAACGAGGTGATAATTTCATTACATCTTTCTCAAGTAAATGCCTCGCTCTTGCAGTTTGGAGGCTTCTTTCTCCAAGTAAATCCCTGGCTCTTGCTGGATAGAGGCTTCTTTCTCCAAGTAAATCCCTGGCTCTCGCTGGACAGAGGTGCAGATCAGTCCATCGGTTGCAACAAACATCCACTCGATTTGGCTTAAAGGAATGGACAAAGTTTCTGCTGGAGGATATCGAACAAGTGTTGTAGCAAGTACCAAGTTTCCACTAGTCTGGTACTCCGATAAAGAGAATGGAGTACACGCATGTTAGCAAGTGGTTACAACTAAACATTGGGCGGTTGAACATATGGTTAAGAGGCATAAACCAAGGAGTCGATCCAACGGTGTAAAATGTTTTAATCATCTAACAATCAATTATAGGGTGCAGATTGTGCCAGCATAATAGACAGGGGAGTTCCTTCCAGAGGGAAATGCCTTACGACGTAATTAACATAGTCAGTCAAGAAAATGCTATGCTTACCTCTGAGGGATGAATCTGATATTTGCAAGGGTTACGGCGTTGCTCAATCCCTTTTTCCTTGCCCTCATATGCGTTTCTCTGGCTTTCTGTGCAACGAGGAATCTATATATGCTGCCGCTTCAGCATGGATGCAGAGGGTCTAATTTAAAAAACCAAAAATCTGCCTCAGGATGGATTCAAAGGATTTAATTAAAAAAACCAAGAAACATGGATTCAGAGGATTTAATTTAAAATACCCAAGAAACATTGATTTATAGGATTAATTTAAAATACCCAAGAAACCGCCTCACCATTGATGTAGAGGATCTGATACTCTGGCACAACGCGGCACTCTGGCTTTGGCTTGCAGTCAACTTTTTTAAATTTGTGAACAATTGAGTAATATCTATTCTAGATTTTTCTTCATTAATTGTGATTAGAAACAAATAAAGCTGCATGGTTGATCTGATCTGCATGCATCACAAGTTTTAATTACATTTGATTCCCCTGCTTGGCATGCCTTAGAAGACTAGGAACTAATTGAATCATCTAACTATGCATTTTTGGCATGATTTCTGATGCATGATTTTTGAGGTTGTAGCCGGTTCTGAATGGTGATGCAGGTTTCTGGGTTCAACACAATGTTCTAGTGACAGTGATCTGACTGTTCAGATTAACGGATTATTGGTTGATGCAATCTGAAAGTTCTGATGGGTCTAGTATGAAAATTTGATGAAACGAGGCCTTTAGGTATCTGGTTGTGTACCAAGAGCATCTTGTCTAAAAATTTATGAAACGTGGTCCTTGTAAGAAGAGAGAAGGTTATAACCTTCTGTAGGTTGGTGCCTACGTACTAATAAACACATTGGCTAATACAAGAGCTAGGGGATTGTAGCTCCCTTCCAGTAGAAGTTGGAAAATGAGAGAAGGTTGTAGCCTTTTGCGAGTGAGTGCCTGTGTACTGGTATGAGTCTGCACCAGTACAAGATTGTAAACGAATTTTCTTAATATTAAAAGACAAAGATGGCAGCAGCATGTGGTTTTTCTCCCACATTGGGTTTCCACCTTAAATCTTGGTGTTCATGTGTGTTGCTTATGTGTGATGGTTTATTCTGTTTTTACTGCATTATTTAATAAGTTATTGATCCACTGGTTAAAAATCAAAACATGATAAATTGACTAAATCACAAGTTCTCTGGGTATACGCTGGTCTCTCTAATCACAGTAGCATGTACAAGCTAGTTCACTTCACAGAAGTAGCGTATATAAATCTGTTTGGGAAATGAAAAATGAAAAATTATTGAACTGATAATACTCATTCAACCCCCCTCTCAGTATTATTTCCAACACCTCTTTCTTATAAATATACCCTCCCTGATACATTGTAAAGGGACTTTTAGCTTTGGACTCATTCTGGTGTATATTGTTTTGAGAACTTATGATCTTATGGTGAATGCAAGGAGTAATGGTATACTTCCACTGATGGATTTGATGAAGATCTTGTATGTTGGTGCCATGAATGTTATCAGCTTAACGAATTGAGAGTTCCTATGAGCTTTGGTGTATTGTCTCCTTATGTGTCTTGTTGTGTTGTGTGATTTCCTTTGCAACACATGGATGGTATATGATATGCTGACCTTATGCTTATGTTGATATAATGCTTTATTGATATTGGTATTGTATCATTGTGGATTGTGCGCTCACTTGTGGTTTCAATGGTTAACAATCACGAACCCATTCTTGATTGCTAAACTTATTTCATATACATATATGCGTGATCTTATTTAAAGTCTTGCTAACAATGTTTTTCTTAGGATTCGTGCTTTGAAGTTATGTTGTGGCTATTTATAGTATTTGTTTTATTGGGTGTTCATCAGTTATTTACTTGCATTTGTTGAAGTCCATAAGTCTCGTTTAACCGATACTCTCCTTCTTGTCTGAAGCAAACCTCAACCAACGAGATGGCAGTCAGGCCTACATACCGTATGGTATCCCTAAACCAAATAGTGTAGAGTATGATTGGGCAGGGAGATCCCATAGCTGTTGGCAGTAAATTCCAGCCCATCAACAGATACCTAAAGGCATAATTATATCAAATCCATAGCAAAAGTTGGTTCACAGAAATTAACCCCCCAAGCACATGGAATCACACCATGACGAAGAATATGTATGAAAATAGTGAATTTCTCATTCTAGCCACAATCAAACCATTGCTTCTTGTTTGCCCAAACTAAATCAAGGATGAAGTTAATAGTCTAATACCTAGAAAAATTACAAGTTCATAGCCAACCATGGAGTCTTGTTCGTCCAATGAAACGATGACACCATCTCATAATTGCTCATATCTCCTATCTCATAATTGCTCATATCTCCTACCATAAACGTTTTGGGCCGTAACCAAATTCAAAATGGGGAATATCAAAATTCACATCACTTCTATGTCTTGCTTAGGACTCCAATCATGCCAAAGTAAGGACTCTTGGATCCGACAATTGATCAAGGGCATTGATAGGATAAACTATAGCAGACCTACTGAATAGATAAAAATCAAATGATAGAAAAGTAATCGAGCCTAAGAAACGCCATCTTAATGCAACAACTAATTCTCTATTAGAACCACAAAGTAACATAAACCTTCAAGTTCTTCAATTATTCTAGAATTTGATTGAAGCATTGGGAAGGGAAGGGCAAGAAGAACTCAAGCTTCAAGTGAGGGAGGAAAACCTATACTGAAGGTTAAGTGAATTTCTAGAAAGCTTAATTGAAATTCCTCTCATACCTAAGGATCAATAGGCTCAATAAAAGAAAGTGACAAGCAGAATATTCCAAGGGTAATTTTTTGCAAAGTAAGAGAAGTTATTAATAGGCAATGAGAAGAAACATCATTAAGAAAGACATTGAGTGTCACAACATATTATTTTTTCAGAAAGCCTCCTATTTGCCCTGTGACCCCAGTTATCATTCCCAAGTCCATAGCTAAGCCCTTAGGCACTATAAGAGCAATCTAACCATTTGCCTTTATTTAATGGATTTGTATATACAGCTCTACACGTACAAGACCCTAAAACAAAAGATATCAAGCCATATTAAAAATAACTAAATGTGGACATACACCACAACTTACAACTACAATGTTTTGAACTTTGCTCCCTTACTAAAGAGATTAGGATAATTTTTATTGAATCTCTCCAATTACAAGAATTGGGCATCTCACAGCGTTATATATAAAGGAGGGCATCCTGCGGCATTTACATTTTGACATCTCATATGTATTATGTACAGAGAATAGGCGGTGTATCATTGTCTTAAAAATAATCAATAAGAATATTGCCAGTATTGTTGATAATAGTCACCCTTGCTCTCCTACTTTTTTCATAAAAGATGTTTTCTACCTTATTTTAGACACAATCTTTGGCAATTTGGAACTTATTAGCGAATTGCAATAAGACAACATAATGGTAATGGGATGTTAAGTTAGTACAATATATAATGTCATAAAATCATCTATGTTATCTTGCACTCCCATAAATAATCAGTACTTGCAATTGTCACCAGTGGCTCATAATTGTAATGGGATGTTAAGTTAATGCAATACATAATGTCATAAAATCATCTATGTTATCTTGCGCTCCCATAAATAATCAATACTGGCAATTGTCACCAGTATTTTCCTATCATTATACTTTCCCACAAATATTTTCTCCATTATTTCACTAATCTTTGATGTTATACAGCCACCTTGTTCCTTTCAGGTATAGTTCACTCACATTTCACATAGTTCCTTGGACATCTAGGAGAATATATAGCTATTTGCAGCAAACAATTCCCCAATGCGATGGCAAAGAATACCATGGTTATAAAAGTTTTGATGAGAGCTTCATTGGTTTACTTTGTAGATATCAAACCAGAATGTAAGTTTCACTCGGATGAGCACGTGTAGTCCTGATAGTATAGCACTGTGAAGAATAACACCCCTCAACCTTGGTAAGCGGGCTGCCAAGTGTAACGTGGATCCGCTCCCAACAGACTGCCCATACAAAATCAAATGCTCCTGCCCAACTCCATACTCTCTCCAGACATTCATAAACTGCTTCTATGTCTGTATATGTGTGGTGCTCAGTAGGCTGTAAAGAGCAAAAAGCTATATCAAAAACTCGAGCTTCAAACTTTATGCAGAGAAATTATAAGACAAGTACAAGTAACAAGAGAAAAGAACCATGCTACCATAATCAAGCTCTTGAATCACACATGACATGATGATTATAGTGGGTCTGCCAGCTGAATCTATCCAGAGGTGCCAAACAGAGTTTTTACAAATTGATTGCAAATGGACAGCTATGAAATCTAATCTCTAGGCTATGCAGACTCCGTAGGGCATCAAATAGGGCTATCTGAAGATAAGTAATCTATATTTATAGTTTACCAACAGGTTAGTCAAAACTCCCCCCAAAATAACAAAAAAATACTGGGATTGTTTTTCCAGAATCAGATCAAGCAGAAAAACAGAATCATTTTTTCCTTCTGAGGTGAAAATAAAAACAGTGAATACAGCTTTTGGCCCACCCAACAGACTACTTGAAATTTCTTTAATAGCAAAGAAAGCCCTGGAATTCTTCTTAAACCCAATGTTCTTTGTTTTCCTCGAGCCATGAAACTAAAAAAACATTTTTTTCCATGGGGAGAATCCTTATCGAATACATGTATGCACACTGCAATCTAAGTGAAGAAAGAACACAAAATTCCATAGTGTTGCATAAAAGTAACTTACCTTACCAATGGAAGCTCCATAACCTGAATAATCATAACTGCAAAAAAGAAAAGCCATCATCATAAGCCCTTGAAAACCGATTCAACGACTCCAATGTATCATAATTTCAAACATCAAAAGCTTGCTTCCCCAAATTCACAAAAAAGATATTAAGATGGACTCACAAAAGAACTAAAAGAAATGGTAGCATTACCCAATATCATGTGAAAACAATGGAATGACCTAAATGGAAAAATTAATGATTAAACCGAACAGGATGCCTGGATAGAACTAAATTTAATCAAGCAATGATTGAAATTCATCAGTGTAAACCTTAGCAGAAGGAATGATGAAAGTCATCACAGCGAGCCTAAAAAGGCTCAAACAACAATAGCGACGACATGTCAAAACTAGTTAAAATATTAATATAATCAATTTTAATATAATTAAAATGGTGTAGAATAGAAGAAATGGCTTTGAGTTAATTTTGTTTTAGAATTAGGCAGAGAATCCTAAAAATTACAAATTTAGGTTCATGAAATTTTGAGGAGAATGGATTTATTTATACATTAATATTGGCAACTAAAGATCTATATCGCAAGTAGGGATGCAGAGGATCGGATTTTAAAAACTGAGAAACCACAGGCTCTGCATAATTTCTGCTCCAGAAAAACACTCCCAGTGGACATTCTTCAACGATGGTCACCGTCCAGATCCAACTGTGATATTGGCAGCCCTGTTTCTCTCAATATCTGTGCAAGAAGGGATCTGTGCAATTAGGGATCTATACTTCCGCTTCACCAAGGATTTAATTTAAAGAACCAAACAACACTGAAAATCAATTTACAGCAAAGCAATTGAATCGAGCTATGCGAAAGAAATTTGTTTCTAAAATCAAATCGAATCCTCTCTCATTCAGCTAATCTTCCATAATCAGAGTGATCCATACAAAGAATGATGCCTTATTGTTTACTTGTGATCGAGTCGGATGCCTCATTTAACTGTGATCCCTGGGCAGAGTTGTCTTGATTCAATAATTGATGTGCTACCTGCCTTCGCCTCCACCTCTCAGGGAACACAAACGCGTGTCTACGTCTGCCTCTGCCTCCACCTCTCAGAGAATACACCAAACAGACAGACACACACATACAGTCACACACCAAACAGATGATAGACCAGACCACATTCATACGGAAACACAACATATGGAGCTCCATACATACATACCACACAATGAAACCCTGAGAGGAGGAGGAGGAGAGGCACTAAAATGCCAATGCCAATATGAATCAACTTAAACCGATCAAGATCCTCGATTCTTGATGATGATTAATTCTATCACATACTTCAAATTCTGTTCAGAACACAGATACTGCAAATTCTGTTAAGAACACAGGGCTCAGATTGCAGCACTAGTTATCTCTTACATTTTCATGCCAATTCTGTTTGCAAGGGAGGGCTCAGATTGCAAAATGCAGAAATATGCTCCAACGTTTTTAACCGCTACACAACAAAAGCTAAAGCTTAAGCTAGACTACAAAAGCTAAACCTAAGATCTACAATGTAATCCCTTATTCTGGATTTGCTAGAAGATCTACTGTGCATTTCGAAATTTAGAGGGCTGTTGTTCTCACCTGTGCAGAATGGAGGAAGAGCGAGCCCAAGAATGTATTGAACCCATACAAGCAATTGTATTGGCTGTATGAACTCTGTAACGGCTGTATGAGCTATTGTAATGGCTTTGTTATAACGGCAAGCGTTTGCACTTTCTTTAACCGCTGATGGAATCATCCGACGGTAGACAGTGTTTTAATCATCTAACAAATCATCCAAGGGTGCAGGAGGATGCACGTGGCACTGGAGGAAGTTCTTTTCATAGGGAAACGCCTTACGGCGTAATTAGAGTTGACATAACAATAATAATGTAAGGGCACAAAATAACAATAGTGGGCTTCTATGGGGCACAATAATAACAATATGAGGACTACATGGGCACAAAAATATAGTAAGGTGGTTGTACTAATAACAATAAAGGATTACACTAGTAGTATAGGGACCTGACATGCCCCTCTCCTTCAAAAAGTGTTTTCCTCAAAGTTTGAATACTTCTTGATGCTTCTGTATAAAATTCTTGTCCTCCCGTGTGGAATCTTCAGCAGGTAAGTTCTTCCACTTGATGAGATACTCTAAAATTGATTTATTTCGTACATATCGGGTTCTTGTTTTTGGGACTGTTCCAGGTTCCAATATGATTTCTCCTTCCTCATCAAGTTCTAGCAATATTGTTTGAACTAGGACCTTCTGCAACTTTTGAATGAGTGGCGACACTTATTTGTCCTTCTTCCATTCATCCCTTGCTTCATTTATCCAATCTAGTTGGATAATAGAAATATCACTAAGCAAAGCCTCCACATCCTCATCCTTTCTTGAGAGTGCATCTCCCACAACATTTTGCTTCCCTTTTATGTAGATGATTTCAAAGTCATAACCCAACATCTTTATGACCCAATTTTTTTGTTCTTTTAAAGATAATCTTTGTTCTAAAAAGTATTTAAGGCTATCATGATCCATTTTTACCTTGAAGTGTCTTCCCATTAGGTAAGGTCGCCATTTCTTAAGTGTATGTAGGATTTCCAACATTTCCTTCTAATAAATAGCTTTGTGTAAATACTTTCCTTTGATTGGATGACTTTCAAAAGAAATGAGTCTTTCGTCTTGCATTAAAACAACACTGATTCCATTTCCTAAGGCATCACATTCCACAAAGGTTTTTGTGAAGTCCAATGTAGCTAAGACTGGTGCTTGGCACATTGCCTCTTTAAGATGTTCAAAGGCCTTCGTTGCCTTTGGAGTCCATGAAAATGCATCTTTCTTCAATAATGTTATTAGAGGTGCTACTATTCTCCCATAATTCTTAACAAACTTGCGATAATACCCTATCAACCCAAGAAATCCTCGTAGATGCTTTATTGATGTGGGGATTTTCCATTCCTTAATGGTTCTAATTTTGCTAATGTCTAACTTAACACCTTCATGAGATATAATATGACCTAGTTATTCCACCTCTTGTACTCCAAAGAAACATTTGGAGATTTTTGCATATAATTGTTTCTCCTCTAATAGTTTCAGCACCATGTCAACATGTTGGACATGATCCTTCCAAGACTTGTTGTAGATTAGTGTTTCATCAAAAAATACTAACACAAATTTTCTAAGGAATGGTTTGAAAATGGAATTCATTAAACCTTGAAATGTAGAAGGTGCATTAGTAAGGCCAGAAGGCATGACCAAAAATTCATAATGACCCTCATGAGTTCTAAATGTTGTTTTCGGAATGTCTTCAGTCTTCATTCTGATTTGATGATATCCTGAACGAAGATCCAACTTGGTGAAGTAAATTGATCCATGCAATTCATCCAATAATTCATCAATGATAGGAGTGGGAAATTTATCTTTAATAGTGTGCTCGTTGAGCTCCCTACAATCTAGACACATGCACCATGATCCATCCTTCTTGTGAACTAATACTACTAGAGTAGAGAAAGAACTTTGACTAGGTTGAATTATACCAGCCTCTAGCATTTCTGCAACCATATGTTCAATTCCACTCTTTTGGGCACACAGATATCTGTACAGCCTGATGTTTGGAGGAGCACTTCCTGGAATCAAATGAATGGCATGATAATCATCATGAATAGGTGGGAGACCTTTGGGAGTCTCAAATACCTTAGAATGATTGTCCAAGAATTTTTGGAGATCTAGAGAAATAGATGATTTCCATTTGGGAACCTCTAGTGAACATAATTGTGCAATTCCACCTCATTGTTCCTTCTTTAGAAGTTTTGTCATACCGTTATAGCTGATTATCTTTCCCGATCTCCCTGCTATTTTACCAAACGATTGTAGCCATTGGATTGCCAGTACAACATCAACACTACCCATTGGAATGGAAAGCACTGAGCTATTCAATACATATTCTCCCATGGATAACTTGATATTATGGCACCTTCCAGAGCAATTTATGGTTCCTCCACTTGTAACCATCACTTGACACTCTAGGGCTGGATATAGGAAGCATTTCAATTCCTTTGCTATCTTACAATGAATACAATTATGGGTACTTCTCGAATCAATCAACACTATTACATTTTTCTTCCTGATATGTCATTATATCTTGATAGTTTGAGGAGTGGTAATTCCTGCCAATCCATTACAACATATGGTCAGATTCATTTCTTCTTGATCTAGGGTTTGTTCTTTATATCCTCTTATTTTCACATTTCTTTTTCCTTTTCTTCCTCCTCTTCACAATCTATGTAGAATAACTTCTTCTCAGCACAATTATGACCTGTAGTGTATTTTTTATCGCAATGGTAACAAAGCCCTTTTGCTCTTTTTTCTTCCAATTGTTGTGGTGTCAACATTGTAGATTGTGGAAGGTTAGGGGCAACAACACTTCCATCTTTATAGTTGTGAGTGGTAGGCTTCCTAGTTGCCATCATTTTGCTTTCCATTTTTCTTGCTAACCTAACTGCCTTCTCTAATGAATTAGGTTCCCAAAGGTGAACTTCATGTTGGATATTATCCTTTAAAGTCCCTATGAATACATCGATCCTATGCTCCTCTAGAATATCCTTTACCCTTATGTTCAATTTTTGGAATTCCTCATTGTGCTCCATCATTCAACCCTTTTGTTTTAGATTTATCAATTCGCTAAAAAAAGTGTTCCCTTTTGTATCCTCATAATGTGCTATCATTTCTTCTGTAAAAATTGCCCAAGTGACAATTTATTTACGAGTGAAAAGCCATCGATACCAAACTGATTTGGTTCGAAATATAAAGTTGCAATATGTACCTTCTATGTGTTTTGCACATTATGGAGATCGAAAAATTGCTCCATCTATAGTATCCATGTTCCACGATCCTTCCCATCAAACTTACTCATATCAATTTTTGGAACATGGTGGGTCTTCAATCCAACATTAGAGTCTATGAAATCATGATTAACATTTTTTTTGTTCTCATCATGAGTTTCCGTTATTACCCTTTCACCATTAGTGACCATTTCTTGTAGCAACTTATTCAAATTTATTTTCAATTTTCCCAGCTTATCGTCCATACCATTCATCTTAGCATCCATGCCATCCATATTAGCTTCCACGCCATCCATCTTAGCTTTTACGCCTTTCCTTAAACCCTCCATCTTAGCTTCTACATCTTTCTTTAAACCGTCCATATTATTTTCTGTTACCTCTTGTGCGAGTGAAATTTGTTGCACTTGGTTTCGTAATATTGATATATCATGTTGCATTTCTTCCTCTTCTTCATGAGTCATGCTAGAGATTTTAGGTTGCTCACTAGGTGTTTCCATTTTCTTTCTTCGGGGCATCAATTATTGATAATATTGCTTCACTATGTCCTTTGAATTCCTTCAAACTAATATTTCAAACCAAGCTTATGCAAAAATTTAAATAATACACACCTTTTTTCACTTGTAGGAGCTCGATATTGAATCTGATGTACCTCTGTAATTTTGGATCTCCTAGTTTTGAAATCGTGACCTATAGTATCCCTCTGCATCCTCTTTCCAATGCCCCTTGTCTAACCAAAATTAAATTTTCCAAGGAAGAGTTATGCTAAATCTCCCATGGTGACCTAATTATAGACTAGTTTAGTACAACAAACTTGTATGACGTGCCACATGTCACTGTTTCAACCTTAGTACCTGAAATGGATACACAGAAAAATAAAGATTGTCCTATTTCTGAAAGTTCTTACGAGATTTCAATCTGATGCTCAAAACAATAGTTATGATGATTTCCCCAGGTCACCTATTTGGAATGTCATTCGGGAGTCTGCAAAAATGCCAATTTCCTCAAATCATATCTTCGCAAATATAGCAAGAAAAGCTCTTAAATTTGGACTTGAAGTGTAGAACTATTTCAGCCCAAATGGATTTTTCGTTTTAGCTTCTGAAACATCACAGAAAAAAATTTATAGTAAAATGGCATGATGACTTGTTTGTGGCCGTGAAACCCTAGAATCCAAAGCTCTGATACCAAATTTTATGAAACCAGCTCACAAAAAGATAGAAAATATCGATCAACGCCTTAGAGATAAGCCTCTTAGAGGGGAAACCCTCCTTTACATTACACAAATGAACAATTCTTAGATGATTCAAATGACAAAACCTTCTTTCTATATATAGGAGTCGATGGGGTCACAATATAACCAAGCCGACCTAACAATAGTAATATAAAGGCACAAAAATAACAATAAGGGATACAATGACAATAGTAATGGGCGGATTACTAATGTTATAGGGACCTAACATGCTTCTTCAAGGGTTCAACCCTTAATAACTCATGAAGAGAGTTATTTATACAATAGTAGAACTAAGAAAATATACTAAACTATTTTTACAAAAATAGATTATCAAAATAAAGGCTTCTAGTTGATCTGCCACTATTTTGATGCTACATTGTTGGTGACTATCACTGAAAAACTAAAAATTGTGGAAGTTGGATAACTGTTCCTCCAAAACTTGAATGTTGTTCGATTTTCATGCTATATGTCATATTTACTTATGACCTTTCATCTGATACAATTTGAATTGTATTTCTTTATATGTCTCCTATGTTTACTCTTTTACCATGAATGCTCTGTCACCTACTTTTACTTTTACCAATCACAGCAAATCACATCATCTAGTATCGTTTTCCCTTATCCTCCACTTTTGTCTTTAGTTAAAGTGAATTTCACTAAAGACCTGTTTGACTTCATGTGAAAATGTGATATGATGTTGTTGCTTTATCTTTGTTTTAACAGTTACTGTCTCTGCGTAAATAATTTCTTCTGCTCTATGTACAATTGCCTTTTCCTTTTGAGTAGATTTCTTTGTGAATCTTGGAGTAAACAGATTTTGTGGAACTTGTATCAAAACTGCTTATCCAAGCTTCTAGCCTTCTAATCACCTGCAAAATAAAACAGTTTATTAATAAAATCATAGGTTGGTAGGGAGGTGATAATGGTTTCAGGGAACAGGAAAGTCTATGGATGAAGTCTGGAGCATGTTCGGGTGGTAAAAAATGGTTAAATTGGGTTGTAGATGCTCTGGGTGGCGCATGAAAGCTTAGGCAGGTTTCACTATGCAAATGGTCAAAAAGAGTGAAAATTAGCGTATTTGGCTTTTTAAAGGGTAACGTTTAAAATTTACCATAGAATTTGATAAGTGAACAATAGATGGTTTCATCTTACATAAGGAGGCAATATTAAAGTTCATAGCGCTCCTTTTGGTAGTCAGGCAGTTTTTCCATGAGAGCACGTGAGTTCACGTAAAGATGCCACGTAACCAAAATGGGCTTGAGAAAAACCACGAATCTTGCGTGCTCTCGGGCGGGTAAAGCTTGGAAAGGAAACCAACATGATATGGATGTGCGCTGTTAGATATGGGGATGCAAGATCTAACAGTTTTTGTGTGGTGGAAATTCACAGAGGGAAATCATGTGGAGATTAGCGGGACCTGGGGAATAATTGCAATGGATTGATAATTAATTAATGAATAAAAAGGGTTAAAAATTTAATGAATGGGTTTATGGAGGTGGATCAAGGTTAAATGTGGCGGGGTTTATTAACTACACCAAGGGGGCAGGTTAAAATGTTTTATATATCAGGAAAATGTGAATATAGTGGAGGTTTGTTAAGTAATGCGGATAAGGATGTTTAAGTGGCCAGTATAGGAAAATCCCTATTTTGGACACCCCCCACCCCGACGATAAAGTTTGGATGAAGAATGAGGGCCAAAAAGGGTCATGGGTCGTCAGATGATGGAAGGGTTTGAAGGATGAGAGGTGAGGTGGTGGGTGTTTAACAGATGATCAGAAATGGTGGTGGGGTCACAATTTCGGATGTGGAGGTTTATTAACCACACCAAGGGTGGTGGGTTAAAAGGATTTATATTGGGAAAAGTGAATTTTTGAAGTTAATTAAGATAAAGCATGGGGGAGACAAAACATAGGATAAAGGGTCTTTATAAGTTAAAAGGGTTTTGTCAGTAAAAATATGAATGGCAGGTTTAAAGTTAAATAATGTAGGGGGGGAGGGATTTAAACTTAGAATAAAGGGGTTTTATGGGTTTTTTGGGTGAAATAGGGAAATTAATAAGGGGAAAGTTATTTTTTCAAAGGGGAATGGTTTTCACACTTGCGAAAAGGGGTTTTTGGTAGGGGAATGACCTTTGGAGGGTAATTTGCTAGGAAAATGTGTGAAACCAAGGGGCAAAGGTGAAAATGAAGGGAAAAGGGGAAATTAGTAAGTATGTAGTGGGGGATGAAATGAAATGATGGGAAGTTTAATTAAAGAAGCTTGTGAACATCCTTTCACTTTTATAACTACTCCTGCACACTGAAACATATGATCGAGCATGATAAATGTGCTTATGCTTTGACAACCTTGTACTTCTGTAACCTTTCTTCTACCTACCCTTTACTTACCCTAACATTCTTTCTTCACTTTATTGGGTGCATTTAAGCTAGCAGACCCTTTATTTCTTTTCGTGAATAATCTACCTCTATACCTTATTCTCTCTATTAGCTCAGATTAAACTATTGAGCCAATTTTCTTTTCTACCAATGGCAATCAATTTAAAACAAATCCAATTATGGTTAAACTATATAATTTGATTAAATAAACTACTGTGGCATCTAAACAAATAGCACAAAACTATTATTTTCAAAAGTGAATTAGAGTAAAAGTAGTGGCATTTAGATTTGCAACACTTTCAGAATTTATTGATTTTTGCTTTTCTCTCTAACCTAACATTTTATTTTTGCCTTCATTTTTTAGGGCATCTATTTTAACATTTTTTTTTTATATGCACATATTTGTCAAAATATTTTGTAACATTTTTATTCAGTATTATTTTTGTCCATATACTAGCTTAACATTTTTTTGAAAAATATTTTCATTTTCTGGACTAATTTATTCTAGCTTACCAATACCAAAAAATGCTACAACACACTTAATCATCTCAAAGAAAATGAGGCATAAAGGAATCTAGGGTTCATGATTCACTCTTTCAAGTTGTTTGAAGATGTCACTGTCGAAGGCATCCTAGAAGTCATAATTCTAGGGCATCTTTGAAGTCTCCTTGAAGGTCTTAAAAGCGTTAAGATAGTTGGAGACGTCATCAATAAGAAGGACTCTTAGTTGAAAAGTAAGTATCATATTGTCTTCTATCTCTCAATCTATAGATCATATGCCTACATTTTGAAATGAAAGCAATAAGCTCATTGGATCAATAAACTTACTAGCATGGAAGAAGAGAATTGACTTTTCACTCACAAAAAATGAAGTCATGGAATTTGTCCTGGGTGAAGTGGTTGTAGCATACAAAGAAAGGAATCAAGAGTTAGAAAAATAAAAGAAGGGAAAAGTAAGGGCATAAATAATCAGAAGCACAAAAACACAGATTTCAGATCCCCTACCACTTATTCATTTCCTTCCACTTTTGAATGACTTGAAGGTTCTACTTATGAACAACCTAAACAGACTCTCTCTATATATTCAAATCCACTCTTTGAAACAAAAGAGGGTATTCATTCACAGGTCCCAAAGTTAGTTCTTAAGACTCCTTCAAAGTTATTTAGGAGATCCCCTCCTTCTTCACCTCCACATAGTCAGACACCCCCTCAAACACCTTCTTCTACCTCTTCTTCATCTTCTTCTTCTTCATCCACACAAACACCTCATAGACCACCTTCTACTGTGGCATTCCAACCTATTGTACAATCTAGATATGCAGCTTTAGTGTTACCTGCTAACCTTGATGCATTCTCAGCTGGATACTTGAAATACCTTCTGAGGTATAATGGAGAAACTAGTCTCCCAGCTGAGGACCATCTTCAAGCCTTTCTAGACTTTGCAAACAAAATGAATATTGAACAAGAAAATGTTTACATAAGATTGTTTGTATAGTCACTTGAAGGAAATGAAAGAATTTGGTCTAGGCATTTACCTGTAAATTCAATTAGAAATTGGGAAGAGCTTACGAACATATTTAAAAATCAATGGCGTGTACAGAAAGATCCTCTTTACTTTTTGACTGAGTTTGCAGAACTTAAAAGAAACCTTGGTGAACCTGTATCATATTTTGTC
Organism: Pinus taeda; assembly: GCA_000404065.3. Taxonomy (NCBI): domain Eukaryota; kingdom Viridiplantae; phylum Streptophyta; class Pinopsida; order Pinales; family Pinaceae; genus Pinus; species Pinus taeda. The sequence continues at coordinate 19,370 of APFE030782130.1, forward strand.
AGAAGGTTTAATAAACTCTATCATAAGATGCCCCCTCATTGTAAACCCCCTGTAGCAGTAGCTAAGTCTAGGTTTTCTAAGGCCTTTGACAATGATTTTGTTGTAATCCTAAGAGAGAGAACTTCAACAACTCTTGAAGATATGCAAACAAATGCTATAGAGGTGGAAGAAAATAGGGATGCTCTGACTTCCTTGAAAGCTAAAGAGAAAAGGCCCAAAGAAAAATCAAATCTATTCAAGAGGCCTCTAGTTCCTCTAGTTCTTCTAAGACTAAAACAAAAGATTCTAAAATAGATGAAATAACTTCTCTTCTTAGAAATCTATCTAATAGAATTTCCAACATTGTGAGTCAACCTAGGATAGTTCAAAAAATAGTTACTAGACCCCAAAATAAAAATCATGGTCATTATAAAGGGAATCCACAATTACAAATTCTTCACAGACCTAGTAATGATCAGCAGGTTCCCACTCCTTTACTAATAGATGAACAACAACCTGATGAAAATACTATAACTATTACTGAAGATATCAATAATATGTATACTTCTTCTAATCAAACAATTATTATTCCTCTCTCACAACAAAATCAGGTCCAACAAGATCGAGAATCCTCACAGGTTTCTAAATTCCATGCCTTCTCTGAATTTTTAATTGTAGAGTTGAACAAGAGATATGATCTTAGGCCTAGACCCGACCCTTGAAGACCACTTAAGGAGACTCCAATAATTGAACCTCATACCAAAGCTACTAAAACTCAAACAATTGTTACTCGACCATTAAATCAGTCAACTGATATTGCTCAAAATGATAAAAATGCTTTGACTACATTTAATGTTGAGAAAGAGTTAGAAAGAGTTAAAATCCCAATTCCACTTTTAGAACTTTCTAGAAACCCTGGGTATAAAAATCAAGTCTCCAAATGGATACAAAACACCTCGGTTCATGTTGAAAGTGATATCATTAGTCCGCAAGATGAAAAATCAGCAGTTGTCTTTAGTCCTAGCTCAAATATGATAGATGAAACAGTGCCTCCTTTCTATGTAACTCTTAAGAAAAATGATTCCATGTTATATAATTGTATGCTTGATTTTGGAGCATCACATAACCTCATGCCAAAAACTATTATGGACCATTTGAAACTTGACATAACTAGATCCTATCATGACTTGTACACCTTTGATTCTAAAAGGGTTCCCTGCTTAGGATTGATTAAGGATTTAGTAGTCACCCTTGCCCAAATTCCAGTGAAAAGTGTAGTGCTTGATATAGTTGTCACAGATATTCCTCCAAAATTTGGAATGCTCCTTTCTAGGTCTTGTTGTGCCAAATTAAGGGGAACTCTTCAGATGGATATGTCTTATGCCACTATTCTAGTTTGTGGGGGAGAAAAACTAATTTTATATAGAGAGATAAGATTTGTGCACATTGTTTGCAAAACAGACCAGCCAAGGAGCCATCCCATTTATGCAATTGATCAACATTTTGGTTGCTTTGAACTCTATTCAAACCAAATTCATGAAACTCAAGTCAAAATATAAGATGAATTGAAAGTCCTGTACCAAATCAAACTAATGTATGGAAACTATTTTTTGATGGTTCTTGTACAAATATGGAGCAAGAGCTCGGGTAGTTTTAATTTCACCAGAAAAAAGAAAATATCACCCAATCATGAAAACTCGACTTCAAATTTATAAATAATGTGGATGAATATGAAGCTTTCCTTTTGGGACTACAATTAACCAAAAGCTTAAAGGTTCAAAACTTAAGTGTTTTTACAAATTCAGAACTTATTGTCAAACAAGTGAGAAATATTTGCTAGACTAAGCATCCTAGACTTAGGTCTTATCGAAATGAAGTTTGGGTTTTAGTCGAGAAATTCTTTGATGCTTTTAATTTGACATATATTCCAAGAAATCAGAATATTCATGCAGATGTCATAGCTGTTTCTATTACTTCATTTAAAATTCCTGATCAGACTAGTGAACTCTATCGAATACAAGTCAAGTATAAACCATCCATCCCAGACAATATAAAACACTAGGAGATATTTGAAGATGATGAACATTTGAAATATTTTCTACAGGTTATAGATGAATTTTCAATTCTACAAATCGATGAAGATAGAAAAGAAATAAACGAAAATACAAATGGAAATGATACTTCAAATTTCAATTCAAAAATTACTGATCATGACATTATTCGATTGTCTAACAATTTTATTCCCAAAGGCCTCATTCCTTTAGAAAAATTGGTTGATCAAAATGATGTCCTCTAAAACCCTCAATCCATTTATTCACAAGATGACATAGAAGAAATTAATATTGGAACAAATGATGATATTAAAAACATAAAAATCTGTGCATCTCTAGATCTTGAGATCAAAGCTCAATATCTTAAGTTACTTCAAAATTATAAGGATGTTTTTGCATGGACCTATGCTGATCTAAAAACCTAGGATACTTTATTAATACAACATAAGATTCATTTAAAGCTAGAAGCAGTTCCTTATCAACAAAAACTTAGGAGGATCAATCCAGCTCTTCTACCAACTGTAGAAAAGGAAATTAAGAAAATGCTAGATGCCCAGATTGTTCTCCCTCATAGATATTCTAATTAGGTTGCAAATTTAGTTCCTGTGGAGAAAGAAGAATGGAGAAATCAGACTCTATGTGGACTTTAGAAATTTTAACAAAGCATCATTAAAGGATAACTATCCTTTGCCCAAACTGGATCAGTTACTTCGAATGGTTTTAGGAGCACAAATACTTTCTATGCTTGATCATTTTCCAGGCTATAACCAGGTAAATGTTGATTCAGCAGACAGAGAGAAAACAACCTTTGCTACACCGTGGGCTACATTCATGTATGCTAGAATTCCATTTGGCTTATCCAATACTAGAGCAACATTTCTGAGAGCTATGGATGCAGCTTTTGTGGGTCAGGTAAAATAAATTTGTGGTCATTTATGTTGATGACATAACTATTTTTTCTAAATCTGACCAAAAACATCTAAAGCACTTGATGAAGGTTTTTGACAGGAGTAGAAAATTTGGAATATCATTGAATCCTAAAAATTCTATGTTTGCTATCAAAGAAGGAAAACTATTGGGCCATATAATTTCAAAAAAGGGAGTGGTGATTGATCCCAAGTGTGTCTGTGATTAAAACATTGACCTTACCTAGAAACAACAAAGAGGTTCAAGATTTTCTAGGAAATATTAATTCCTTAAGGAGATTCATCCCAAATTATGTTGAGATTGTAAAAGATATAACTGACGTGCTCCAAAAAGATCATGAAGTTAAATGGATTGTTTCTTCCAGGAATGCACTTGATCAGATCAAGAAAGCTATCTCTAAACTTCCCACCTGGCCAACACTGATTACACTAAACCATTTAGTATCTTTTTCTTTGCCTCAAAAATAAACCTTGTTGTTGTTCTACTACAAAAGAATGAAGATTCCCATCACCAACCATAGCCTCTTTCAGTAAGGTTATGAGAGATGTTGAGTTTAAGTATGACATAATTGAGAAGCAAGCCTATGCCCTTATTCAAGCCCTGAAATCATTTAGGATGTATGTCCTACATTCTCCTATTACTACTTATGTTCCTAACAATGTTGTTGTTGGGCATGGAATCCCCTCAAGGCATGTTTTGGTGCTTAAATCCCAAGTTTTGACCAAATCCTTTTGTAAAAGCTCTGCGAATTGTGGGCATAGAGCATGAAATCATAATAGAGTCATAGGGTTGTCTGCCCTAGTTTTTGTAATGTAATGTCAGCTAGATAGACCTACCCATGGCCCGTGGACCATGGGATTGTATAAATAGAGTGAGGCTCTAAGTGTATAGAATAACTAATAGCATAGCATAAGAGGATGATAAGTCTAAGTGATTGAGTCAAAGGGTGTCTTTGGGTCATAGAATAGGAGAAGTCTCTACAGTTGACTGCGCAGAGGCCTAGTAGTCAGCAGCTGAGTGCATAGACCCCTGCAATTGAGTGCACAATGTAGGTCGATTTTGTAACCATTGGAATAATCAATGAAGAGAAGTTTACCATATTTTTGTGTATCTTTTCCTATTTTAATGTATTATTGGGTATAATTTGCAAGTATACTCTTTATCTATTGCGCGAAGTCATATGAATGATTTGTATAAATAAATATAACGTAAGATGTCCAAGTACGTGAAGGTAATTAACTGGCATAAGAAGATAAGTAAGGTCTCGGGTAATAATGCAAAACGCTGCACTAGAAGCGTGAAAGCTCCACAGCCCCTGGTTAGGGCTACGTGAAGGCAATGTATCAGGATGTAAAGAACAGGGAAGTGTGCGAAGTGACCTATCTGCCGGGATGCATAGTTGGACCAGTTGAACCTATTAGACATCTCAAGGGTGCAAAACCTAGTTCCAACACCCTCCCATACTACTTCAGGTGAGACCTCAGTCCGCGCTCCATGGACTATTGCTGAAAGGGCCAATAGTACAGGATTTGTTTGGCTAATTAACTCTAAACCTGGGTCAGGCCCCAACAAGCCAACAAATGATTTTGTTGCCGGGACCTGGATCTACATAAAGATGTCTGATGTCGTATCATAGGAATCTGACAAAGAATGGAATTGAAGATTGGTTGGATAGGAATATTGACGAGTCTGCGGTGCAAGAAAACAGGAAGTTGTGACTATCAAAGGAAGAATGGTTGGACTGCTACTTATATACAAAGATCCACAAAATTTTCTTTACATCCTTCCCCACTGAGTTATACGAGTGGATCGTGAAGCTAGCAGATAGCCAAGGAAGGTGTAAACTCGATAGACCTATTGTGTGGACTCTAGAATTGGTGCACATATTGGAAGCATTAGAAGATAAGATCCCATGCACTGTCAATCATTGGCTCGATCAAATCATAGGAGGATTCATCACTGAATTCTCAGTAGATACTTCAGTCAACTATAGTGAGGCAAAACGATGCTTCCTCATAAGACTGCGAGGTAAGTACATTAAATCTTTGAACACTTGGATTAAAATTCTACTATGTGAAAAATGGGTTACGCGAATAAATTGATGTTTGGGGCTATGTGAAGTGGGAGAATCTACAAAAATGAAGATAGCAAAAAACTAGAAACTAACCCCTTGATTTCAACTCCATGAGGGGGCGAAGAAGAGCTCACGAAAGTCTCACCAACGAGTGCGATCAATTTGATAAGGAAAAGAATTCTGTGCATACCACCCCCACCCACACCACTGCCATTTTCACCATCTTCACCTTGTTCTTCAGCCATACCACCTCCGCCACTAGCACAAAGTAGTATGGCAAGTGTGATAAGGCTACCATTGTTCAAGGGAGTAGTGAATGAAGATTTGGACCAGTTTTGGTTTGTGATAAAAGTTGTATGGGAATCACAAGTAGTCACGGATGACCATATAAAGAAGGCAACATTGGTCAGTGCTTTGTAGGACCACGCTGACCTGGTACATTAAGAATTCCAATGACAATTTGAATGCAGGGATCACGAATATCCAACCTACGCTAAACAAAGAATTTAGCAGCCAAAAGTTAGAGGAACAGTCGATCATTGGGTTCAACGAAATCACAATGCTACCAGGCGAGAACCCATGGGAGTTGGATTGAAGACTGAAGTGAGCAATTCACGAAGCTAACATGATGTTAATAGATGGGTAACATCACAAATGGTTTATAGCATCATTAACGTCACATCTACGGAACGCACTATCACAATACAGGCTAACCACTTAAGTTGAGGCCTTGGAGATCGCGATGAGATTGCACGAGACCCCGATACAAGATCCCAATCTGACAGTTCAGTAGATTCACGTGGAGTTGAAAATTTTGTGCCTTGAGATGTAGAGTTTGAAACAAGACAGGACAACCTACCCAAGAATGCACGATGAGGTATGGTGCGTAAAATGCAAGGATCAGGGGAATGACAAGGACCACTGCCCAGTGTTCGCGATTTACCTTGTGGGAGGAGGGCCAATTCCATTAAGATTGGAGGTAAAAGTAGGAGAAAGCACAGTGCCTACACTATGGTGCGCGATTTGTTAGATGGGAGGAAATCATGCTACAGATAACTGCCATCTATTACAGAAGTATACGCAGAATTCACAATAGTTCTTCTGTAATTTATGTAGGTCAGTGGGACATGATGAGCGCACATGTAGAAGTTATGAGTTGTTGATGGATTGAACTCATACCTACAGAGTTCAGGCTGAAACATGGCCCCTTGATCAAAATGCAGCATTGGCACGCACTGGATTTTAGGAGCGCAAATGAGGTTGAGGTGGAGGGAGACGAGGAAGAGGTTACGGACAGTTGGTATGTTACAATTACAGAGGGCCAGGTCATTATGCCCGTAATTGTATGAATCCAACGCGACCATCATGCTTGTATTATACGTTGTTTGATCATGATATGGAGGATTGTCCCACACTGATGGCGAGGTTGCACGATAAAGGAGCACTCCAGCCTCCCCCGACTTAGAACATGCAATGATGAGGTTTGAGATGCACGAGGAAGACCATAATGTAAATTTCATTCTTCGAAGTGGAATTACGATAGGGGATGAGAAAGGCAAGTAGCCTAAAGAAATTACCTGTGTTCGCAAGGCTCCAACAAAGGAACCAAAATTTTATTTGGAGCGTGCTAAGGAGACTGTTGAGTCACGAAAAATGTATGTAGTCACTATTAATATCATCATCCTTTTCCTTTATTCTTATCTTTTCTATATCTTAATGCATTAATCTATTAAGGAATTATGGTAAGAAATGAAGGAATTATCTATAGTTATGACTTAGCTAATTCTTACCCTGCTTTATGCAAGAAAACAACAAAAGGGACAAATGTTGTTCCCTAATGAAGGAACAACAAAAAGCGGCAAGCTAAGGAATGAATGGGGTGGTTTCAGATAAGGCCAAAGCAAATGAGAAGGATCGACATAAGAAAGGAAAGGATGTCTGAAGTTTACCATTTATCTTTTACCCTTTCTGATTATAAAAGGAAGAAGATTGTAAGAAGAAAGAGAGGAATCTCTATTACTATTGAGATTGTAATTTTAATTACACACTCTTTCTGTCGAGAAGAACATGAATATATTGTAATGCTCATTCAGTTTGATGATTAATATATAAGTGAAGCTGTTGTTCCCTTGCATTATTTGAAGTAACTTAGTAGTGTTCGCTGGCAGCTAAGGGCCTGGCCTCTGGTGGATTCAACTGCTTTCTTTGTGTCATACATTTCCAATTCTCACAAGTGTGATGGTTTGTTAGTATTCTTTGTTTCTGTGATTTTATCTACTTCACTATTTATTTTTTTCCGGTGTTGATAGAATATCTTTTCCTTATATAATTTATAGTATTATCGTTGATTCAATTTATTTTCATTTCAGATTGAGTTACTTAGATAAATGTTCCGCTTGATGTAATCAATTGTCAAGAGTATTAACTATCATTGTTAGATTCTCAGATTAATATCATTATTGTTTACATTATTTATTGAAGAGTGAGTTTGATTAAGATTAAATCAATTATGGAGAGATGAGTTAGCACTACTATATTCTCAACTGATGCTGATGTTACTTGAATTGCTGTAAGATTTGACTATGTTAGAGGATTGAGTTTTCTTTAATTGCAATTCGAGTTTACTAGATGCATCTGTTTACTCTTGTATTAAAATATTTATACTGCAATCTATGAAACATTACTCTCTGAATTAAATAGCAACCACATACTGTGTAAACTCTTGAAATAAGAGGACTTGCCCAGATTGATAATTAATGTGAAGATAATTAGGAGTTTTAAAAGGCACCTTTTATGAGTCAACACGTTTGTTTCCAGACTGCTAAGAGTTTAAGTTGATGTAGCCTTACCACATATTTTCACCCATGATATGTGATGTAATTCTGGATGACTCTGGCTAGTTCTCCCCACAATTCTCCAAGGGATGATGATCAAACTCCTTTGCCTTTGACGATCAGCTCCTGTCCTTCATTCTTAAAGACTGCAATACCATCCTGCAACTTCAATCTTTTATTAGCCCATACAAGTCCTTCTGCTGGTAACCTAGATACTTCATCTATCACAGCATCTGACACTATGATTTGCCTACCTATTTGAATTTTCTACTACATGATACTGCTGAAAGGATAAAAAATTCCCAACACATATAAACCGTCATAAACCATAATTTTTTGATTAGGCTGATAGTTAGTTTCAGCCTTGCCCAGCAGTAATCAAGGTTAGAGGAATTAATATTCGCTATTGAAGGGCGTTTAGCTCTGCCCACCCCTAACCTTCTTTCAAAAATGAAGAGGACTACCCTTACAACGAACATTCCCCAAAAGTGCAAACATTTCGCCACGCTGAGGAAAAACTTAGGAGCATCTGAGAATCCTCAAGGTAGTATTTGCCAACCCATAGAATTGTTTAGCCGAGGAAGTGAACAACACTTGTAGATAGAAGGTGAGGATAAACTTGAATTGGATCATAATGAAGAATCAGGGCATTATGGAGATGAACCAAGAAATGAATCAAGACTTCCCTCAATGCCAAGCATGAGTCCCCAAGGTGATCTACTGCACAATATCGAATTGGCCCAAATTTTGGCCAACATGGATGATTTCAGACATCTCAAAAGCCTGCTCAATTTTAACATTGGAGTAACCCAATCTGTAGAAAACTCTGGCCACGATAGAATTATATCAGAAAATGTAAACTATGAAGCAGAAACAAGGGCAGAGGCCACTAAAGAAGAGCTAAACCAACCTGGTGATATGCGTCCAGGAGAACCCAACCAGGTAGGCCTAAATACAAAGAATATAGGCCAAACAGAAGAAACAAAAATAAACCAGGAAGACAACTACCAATCTGGAGATATGGTTCTTGTAGAACAGTGTCAAGATGAGCAACCAGGTTCGTTAGGAGTAGAGATTATTAACAGAACAATTTCTCCTCCTAAAAAGCATAGAGACAAAATTAAAAAGCCTAGGAAGGAACAACAGAGGCTACGAAAAATGGTAAAAAGGCTCAGACAAAAGATAAGAGAATTATCAGTGGGGAAGATTCCAGACAAAACCTTGGAAACATTAAATGCAGCAGTTCAAACTGAATTATATGAAGCAAAAGCTACAGGGACTCAAATAGAGCCCATACTCACTCAACTTGTTAAGGAACAACATGCCATTCTTGGAGAAGTAGCTACCCAGGCAGAGGCTATACCCTCTTATGACTTAGCTATTCAAACGGAGGTGGTACCCTCCTACAACATGGCTACCCAGACGAAGGTTTGGGCCTCCCATAATAAAGTAACATAGACAATAGGCATTCCTTCTCATAGCAGGAGTACACAGACAACCATTCAAGCCAAAGATATCATGATGAGCAATGACCCCAGTATATTGAATCTTCAAGAAGATTCAGCACATGCTCGGCTTGACATAGAACGACTTGAGCTAGAAAATGTCTCCAAACAAAAATACCAAGAATTGGAGAGGCAACTTCGGGACATGAATACATTAGAAAATGAGACCTTTGACAAATACTGAAAGGTAGAAGAGAAAATTGAGAAAATGAAGCTCATATTAGAGAAGGTAATGAATCAAACGGACACTATCTGCTCATTGTACACTGATGTCTTGGCATGCATATCTCCTGCAAATAATTATGCCTTATTTGCTAGAAAGATAATTGCAGTTGAAAATCAAAGCCGTCAAGGCTGGGAAACCAATAGAATTAAAAATAATTGAGGATTTCATAAACTGTTGCAAATAGCATGGGGTTAAAGATCAAAGGTTGGTTTGCGAATTTTACCTACATAATTTTGTATTAAAGGAAAAAGTGGAAAAGGACCCCAACCCTTTTGTGGGGGATGTGAAATTCCAAGCTTTTATCTCATCTGTTGTCAATCAACTAAAATGGTTCAAGGCTCATAATGTGTTCCAAATGAAAGAGCATGGACTGGACCTTTGGGTCAGAGGTGAACTGAAACACCCTTTGAAAATGCTGGCCAATCACAATTGTTTGATGAAAAGAGGTGTAATCAAAATTTTGGGGACAATTTATAAAGAGATTGTACAGAAGGGAGTAGAAAACTTCCTCTCCATTTAGGAATGCTCCTTGGCTGCAGCCAAGCTCAAGTGGACAGTCTCCACTAGTAATGTAAAGAATAGAGAGCCATTTAATTATAAAAATTTTAAATTAGCTGCAGAATGTTTTGTCACTTATAGCAAGCTCATTTTGAGAGAAGGTCCTTATTGGCTAGGTTGTTGGTTCCGCAACCCTATCATTTGGTATCCTGCTAAAGGTTATCGAGCTACATATGAATTCCCTAAAGGACAAGCAAGGCCCATCTTTGAGCTCTTGGCCAAGAATCATGGTTTTAGACCACTTTATGACATTCCTTCTCCAACTTATTCTTTGACTGTTCTGCATACAAATTACTTGTTTTTCATGAGGACATGAAACAAGGTAAGTAGGGGAGTATGTTGAGTCACGGAAACAGTGTGCATTTACTATTAATCTCATTATCCTTTTCGTTTATTCTTATCTTTTCTATATCTTAATGCATCAATCTATTAAGGAATTATGGTAAGAAATGAAGGAATTATCTACAATTACGACTTAGCTAATTAATACCCTTCTTTATGCAGGAAAACAAAAAAAGGGAAAAATGCTATTCCCTAATGAGGGAACAACAAAAAACGAAAAGCTAAGGAAGGAACACGGTGGTTACAGATAAGGCCAAAGAAAATCAGAAGGATCAACGCAAGAAAGGAAAGGATGTTTGAAGTTGGAAATATGTTGCGAAACCCTCAGAATCCAGAGATCCTGAGGGATCACATTTACCATTTATCTTTTACATTTTCTGATTATAAAAGGAAGTCGATTGTAAGAAGAAAGAGAGGAATCTTTGTTACTATTGAAATTGTAATTTTAATTACATACTCTCGTTATCAAGAAGAACACGAATATATTGTAATGCTCATTCAGTTTGATGATTTATATATAAGTGAAGTTGTTGTTCCCTCGCGTTAGCTAAAGTAACTTTGCAGTGTTCACTAGAGGCTAAGGGCCCGGCCTATCGTGTATTAAGCTGCTTTGTTTGTGTCATACATTTCCAATTCTCGCAAGTGTGATGATTTGATAGTATTCTTGCTTTCTGTGATTTTATCTCCTTCGTTGTTTATTGTTTTCTAGTGTTGACAGAATATATTTGCTTTATATAATTTACAATATTGTTGTTGATTCAATTTACCTTCATTTCAGATCGAGTTACTTAGGTAAATATTCCACTTGATGTAATCAATTATCAAGAGTATTAACAATCGCTGTTAGATTCTCAGATTTATATCATTGTTGTTTAGATTATTTACTAAAGAGTGAGTTTGATTTATATTAAATTAGTTATGGAGAGATGAGTTAGCACTATTGTACTCTCAACTAATGCTATTGTTACTTGAATTACTGTAAGGCTTGATTATGTTAGAGGATTGAGTTTTCTTTAATTGCAATTGGAATTTACTAGATGCATCCATGTACTCTTGTATTATAAGATCTATACTGCAATCTATGAAACATTACCGTCTGAATTAAGTAGCAGCCAGATACTGTGTACACTCTTGAAATAAGAGGATTTGCCTGGATTGATAATTAATGTGAAGATAATTAGGAGTTTTAAAAGGCACCTTTTATTAGTCAATAGAGACCTTCATGGAAGCTAAGAGGAGCTTCATTGATGCCTCCACTTTAGGAAGTAAAGACAAATTGGAGCCGAAAATGGACCCATCGATGCTCACTACTTTCTTGGAGACATGCATGAAGCTACTGCGTGACAACAAGGATGTAAAGGGGTTGCAAGAACTCATAACTAGATGCACTGGGACCACAACAGGAGAACCGCACGTAGCCTGAAAGCTTGGGAAGAGCACGATGTGAACAAGAAGGGAAATGAGATTGACCACGCAGATTGGGGAATATGAGATGGACCAAGTGATTTTGGGTCAAGGATCAAATGCCAACGTCCTGCCAAAGTAGACATGGGAGTGCATGGGCAGGCCTGCGCTACAATGGTCTCCTATCCAACTACGAATGATGAACCAGCAAAAGATCCTACCTATTTGGAGATTGCCGGGAATCACACTAGATATTGAAGGAGCAAGCACACTAGCACAATTTGAAGTGATAGAGATTGTTGATGAAAACAATCCCTACCCCGTGCTATTGGGAATAGATTGGGGCACTCACATGAATGGACTGATAAATCTAAAGAAGAGTAAGATGATTTTTGAGAAAACGTCTCTGCACGTAGTGGTACCTTTAGACCCTACAGAAGGATCGAGCTACATGGAGCGAGTGCACGACTATTACAGCAACGATGATTTGGACTACATCTACAAGATAACTACGCGGGAGCAAGACTGGGTAAATCCAACCGCAGATGGCTAAATCTCATGGGAGTGCAAAAGCTCCTGCACATCAAATTCTGATGTGAAGATATAATGATGGAAGAACTGGTTAGACAAGGTAACCATGCTCAACTGTAACATGATCATGAGATCATTGTGCTACATAGAAACAGAGGAGAGAGATTTGCCTATGTATGATGGTTTAAGTGAGGTGGATAACTTCTTGAATAGATTTGAAAGACAAGTACCAGAACAACAATGCTTCGATGCTCTGAAATGAGTACTGCATGATATGCCCACAAGGCGGTGGGGTACACACCAAAGAAGTTTTGAGGACTAGCACAAATGCAGAAGGATGATGCGCATGTGGTTTCGAAAGTCTCAGATGTGGTTAAAAGACAAGTATGACAGACAGGATGACCATGTGCACACCTCGAAAAATGGACAAAGGTCTATGGGCAAGAGCCACAACCTAAGCTAGTGCACCTATTCTATCATACCCTGGATATTATAACCATGAATTGGTATATAGAAATGGAGCTCCACCATGGTACGAACAAATGGAATATCTTGCGGGAAGGATTCTTGTTAACCTTCGCATTTGAGGATCGTTGGTGGTATACTGTTGATTATGCGGTACAAGAAGTAAAAACAACTATCTTTAAAATACCCTAGGAGCCAATGGAAGTGCTTCAACTTGAATGGGTTACCCATCTAAGCTGCACGTTGTAGTGTTACAATGTAAATATTGAAGACAATGATGATCCACAAAGAGTTAATACCCCAGAAACTAAAGGCTATCGCGAGCTTCAAGGGCCATTGGTTGAATACCCTGACATAACCGCACCGGTAAAGACAGTTGTAGGAAAACAATGGTACGGAGGCCCAACTGAAGTATGCAGTGCTTGGTGAATACTGGGATGACGTGATGATGGATAAGGTCACTGAGTTACTCCATAAGTACCAATACTTATTCCCGACCAAGACCACAAACTTAAAGGGGATTGTTGGTGATTTAGGAATGATGAAGATCACCCTAAAAGCTGATGTGAAGCTGGTTAAGCAGAGGCCTTACTGCTTGAATCCAAAGTACAAGGAAAAGGTTTGCATAAAACTAGACAAAATGCTCACAGCTGGAATCATTGAGCCAGTGGAAGAATCTGACTAAGTAAGCCCATTAGTAGTGCAGGAGAAGAAGCAGAAGGGAAAGAAAAGAATATGTATGGACCTCAGGAAATTGAATGAAGCCTATGTGCACGACCCATTCCCAACTCTGTTCAAAGATGAAGTATTGGAAAATGTCAGCGGGCAAGAAGAGTATTCTTTCACTGATGGGTTCTCAAGGTACCACAAGATCAAAATTGCACCTGAGGACAGGAGAAAGGCCACCTTCATGACTGAGTGGGGCTGCTTTCAATACACCGTTATGCCCTTTGGTTTAAAGAATGCATCGTCCATCTTTTCATTCATATTTGTTGGAACATTCAAAGAATATATCCACAAATTCCTAGAGGTCTATCTGGACGATTGGACTATATTTGGATTGGTTAAGGACCATGTAGTGAGCTTACGCTTGATGCTGGATACTTTTTGTTGACACCAAATTGCGCTAAACCTCAAAAAGTGTATTTTCCTCATTCCCTTTGGGAACTTGTTGGGGCATGTGGTCTGCAAACAAGGACTAATGGTAGACCCCATGGGGATTGCAGTAATTTTGAATTTGGAAGCACCGCGAATTGTTAATAGTTGCATGCTACCCTGGGACATATGGGGTACTACAAGAAGTTCATCAAAATATATGCCTAGATCACCACGCTAATGGAGAAACTATTGAAAAAGGATGCCATGTTCTATTGGAATGATGATTGCATGAAGAGCCTACGTGTACTAAAAGAGAAATTGGCATCCGCCCCAATCCTGGTCTTCCCAAAATGGGATGTGGAGTTTCATGTCCATGTTGACGGGTCATGTATAGTGCTGGGAGTAGTGGTAGCACAAGAGGGTGGAGAGGGCTTAGGTCACCCTATCACATTCGCAAGTCATAGGTTGTCTAAAGTGGAAAAGCACTATTCCACAACCGAACACGAGGGGTTGGCTATGGTGTACACGCTCCACAAATATTGGCACTATTTGCGATGAGGACATTTCAAGATGTATACAGACCATTTCATGCTAAAATAATTGCTTAATAAACCTTTGTTGGGGAGGTGCATATTCAGGTGGCTCTTATTGTTCCAATAATATGACTTTGAGGTCGTGGTAAAGCCTGGACACCTGAACGCGAGACCGGATCACTTGTCACATATTAAGACAGAAGAGGAACCTACTAGTTTGGAGGAAGGATTACCTGACACACAGCTCTCTGTTGTGTATGTAGCAGACAGAGACTTTGAAGATATAATACACTTTCTGACAAAGGGGACTATGCAAAAGGAATATTCGATCCAACAAAAAAAGGAACTGGTGGTGCGCGCAGCTGATTTTCCTATCATCGCGGGGCACCTATACAAAATGGGAAATGATCACATACTGTTATAGACATTTTTGGGCACTGCAACCCCAATCATAAATGTCCATAAACTAAGGGCTCCTAAGTCCCTAAAAGTGTTGCTTCACTACCTAAAGGAACAAGGCAGCTGATTACATCATCTCCCAGAAGTTCTAAACTAAAAATTGCTCAGAAATGGTCGAAACTGGACCATACTGAATACCCAGTGCAGAGGGTGCGGTGCATATCACCTTCCCAGTGTAAAGGGTGTGATGCATACTGAATGGCCCCTCTGTAGGGTGCGATGGTCGGGAATGGACTAACACTTGAAGCTTCCCCTCTAACACTTGCCTCTCTGTTTTCGACCAGGGATGAGTAAGAGATCATCAGTTTCCAAGTGGAATCAAGAACTATCAGAGAGAGGACACTAATAAAAACCCAAAAAGATGACTCACATCCCTACAATAATCTATATATGGATCCCTCATCACAAAGATCCAGAGGTTGGAATTTTGTATCTTGTAGAGAAGTGTTGTTGGTTTTCTGGTGTAACTTCATAGTGTTGGGTGATCTAAGCTTTACTTGAGGTGAAGAAGGGATTTCTTGCTGGAGGATGATGCTGGGTCAGAACATATGGTTGTAATCCTCTTGATATTCTTGATCTTAATAAAGCTATTCAAGTTTTCCTCCATGTTCTTGCATGTTTGATTATATATGCATATGTATGGTTAACACATATCTGGTCCTATGCTATTTATGAGTATAGATCTTTGTTCTTCGATAGTAGTATGTTTCTTTGATTCGACAGGTGCTCTTTGAAGCTCGACAGAAGAAGAAGAAGCGGCAAAGATCTATCAGGAAGGAGAGGAATCAACCAAGGGAACCAAGCGGAAGACTAAGGTTGGTATCCTTTGTTCCACTCTTATCTATTTTCATAAAGGAAAGCGGAAGTAGACTTTAATTTTTAGTTTCTAAGATAGCTACCAGTCTTAGTGGGAATAGCAGCTCCGAGTGGACACTATTCCTGGTAACAAAATGGCGACTCCGCTGGGGAGCGAATAGATTTTTTGTTAGTCTATCTTTGTTTATTTTATAAGCTTACAGATGGAGCCTGAAGTCAAGCCAACTAGCCTTCGAACTGCATTTGTTATACAAATGCGAAGGAAATCAATGCTGCTTCAATCTATCTCTAGGTTTTGTTTATGAATTAAACAATAGATCTGCAGATGTTCTAATTGCCCTAAATGGTGGCTCTTGTAACCTCCTTAGATCAACCCATGTGATTTACATTTACTGAACATCACTTACTCGGCCTAAATCCCTGAACTGAGTTGCAAATTATGAGCAAAAACTCGTTAAAAGTCTCACACTGGTACCATCGTACCCTGTCTTCAAGGCAGTCTGTATGCATTGCACTTCCCGTGTGCAGTAGGTGCGCTGCATACTGAATTCACTGTGTGACAGGTGCGATGGTCAGGGAAGGTTAACCTTACCTTCAAACTTTGGTTTTTCCTTCACTATTTTCAGTTCTATTCAGGAGTTTTGTTGTCTATGGTTAGTATATCTCTGTGAAAACCCCCTTCTCTTACATCATTCCACCTCTATTGTGCAAAGAATTGTAAGTGTTTTTATGTATTCTGCACCATTTTCAGTTCTCTTTTGCAAAGAAGTAGCATAGTCGAACTATCGTTTCTTAATTTGAAAGTGTCGTAAGTGTCGTTTTCAGTTTTAGAAGAGAATCCCATTGTTCTTGATAGTCGATAATATAGTTACTCTTGTATATGATTTGAATTAGTAGTCTTTAAAGTGTCAAAAAGCAATTTTCATTTCGAAATCGCAAACTATCTCCATTACCTTCACTTCATTTTGAAAAGAAATTTACTGAGTATTGTCACTTTGAAAATAATTCAGATTTGCACTTAGCTTTCTTATCATCATTCATACATTAAGAATGCTAAAAACAAATACATGCATGTGCATTTTCATTTAGACTGCTTGGTTTGATTTAGGACATTGCATTTAGTGTGTGCTCTGTGCTCTTTGTTGAAAGACTCTCAACTTTCTTTCCCTAGTAGCTAGGATTTTCATTGCCAAAAGAAGATTAAGCAGTTGTTTATCATCTTAGACTGCATTTTAGGAATTGTATACACATCACGTGGTGAACCTGAAAGAAATTTTTTTTAAACAAGAACAACTTAAAATAAATTTAATAAATCTAACAATGCTTTGGAACCTAACGCACAACATCTAGAGGTCTAGGCTAGAGACGTATTCCGGCGTCGTAAAACCTGGTAACTGTTGTTTTCATTGTTGGTTGGGTGATTCCTCCACCTTGAGATAGCAAGTGCCAGTACGAACTTGTGCTCCCACGTACCATCGAGTATATATTGGGAGATTGCAATAGGCTGCATCCTTTATCCTTAGGAAGCCGTGTCTACCGCCCTATCGATCGCAATGCACTAAACACAGCATTCGGGAAGATTGACTGTCGTACCATAAAAAGTATTCTATAGTTTTGCCATTGGTTTGGTTATCCCCTCTGCCTAGATTTCCAGAGAAGTCTATTTTTCTCCTTTTCAGACTCCTTAAAAGAAAAGGTCCATCTTAGGACTTTTCACCTTAGGCTCATTAAAAATCGAAGGTGGCTAGAGTCATCTTTTGTTTTTTATCGACTCTTAAAAATTGAAAAAACAAGTTGTGTCAAAGAATCTAAAATTTATTTTAATCAGAATAATGTCACTGTTCCCTCGTTGGTCTTAGAAATTAGTCTCCCTTCATCGCAGGTTCCTGTAGAATCGCTAGGAAATCTTTTGGATAGAATAAATATGTCTGAAAAACCGTCGACATCCAGGAATGTGTCATCTGATGCAGCAATAGTAGAACCTCCTACTGCTACTCCAACAATGTTCGCTAGTGTACCATCTGTCTTGGCAAGTTATCAACAACAAGCTAGAGTCTAATCAAGGACTGTTTTGACGACATGGTCAGTTCCTATTTCTTCATCTGGATTCTCATCTGGTATTTCTAATGTTGAAACTCAACAAATTGATCCAATGTGTCTTCAAAGGCCAATCTACCCTTTAAGTACTGGATTTCCACCATATGCGGGGCAATATGCCTTTTCATTGTTCCCTCCTGGAGAACAACCATATGGGAGTTTACAAAAAATTTCAGGTCAAACTAGAATTACGTCCAGTGGTTGGGCACCAATACTGCCTCGACAACCAAGGGTTGTATATTCAATGCAGCCAGTCCACCCTGTGTCAAATATTCCCACTACACCTGCTATGGTGACTACATCTCAAGTACAAGCGCTACCTGTTGTATGTCAACCCCAAGTTTCTCAGGTTGCAATACAACAGCCTCTTGTCTCAGTGATTCAATCACAACCTCAGGTTAGTTCCTCCTTATCTCGAGTGACTCAGGCTCAAACAGGTACTATGACTCCTCATCTTGGTCAATCATCCAGTATTGGACAACAGCGAATGGTCCAACAACCATGGCTGGTTCAATATCAACAACCGCAATTCCAGCAATCATATTAGGGACCTGAGCAACAAGTCTTTGTAAGTAATGGGCAACCGCATTTCCAAAGCGGTTATCAACAACCATACTATAATGGTTATGCCCATCAAACTTATCTAAGTTACAAGCATCAAATACATTATGCTGGTATGCAAAGACCCACTGCTTAGGCGATTTCATCTTATCCTGGGTATGCTTCGACTAACCTGAATCAACAGTTGCCCTTTGTAGCAACTCTAGAATTACCAAATCTAAATCGGATAACGAATGATCCAATTGCTTATGCCCCTTTGTGGCCGACGATTCCTCATAAACTTCCGTCAGATATTCCTAAATTTAATGGAAATCTGGCTGAAGACCTGTCGAATCATGTGATGACCTTTCATCTGTGGTGTTCATCAAACACTCTCAACGATGATTCGATCAGGGTTTGCCTTTTTCAACGAACGTTTACTGGTCCGGTAGCAAAATGGTATATCGAATTGCCTAGAGCTTCATTTGATAACTTCAGTACCCTAGCCAAAACCTTTTTAACCCATTTTCAGCTACCCATAAAGTACGAAATGGGAACAGAGCTTCTTACCAATTTCAAACAAACGACAGCCACTCACATATTCAATCATATTCATGAGTGGTGACGTCATCGTAGAATGGTAAAAACATATGTTCCTGATCAGTTGTTGGCTGAATGGTTTATTAAGTCATTGTTACCTTCTATTACAGAAGATGTGGCAAAGGGAGGAGTCGTCACTGAAGAGAAAGTTATTTCTCGTGCACAATATCTAGACTTGATCTATACTCAATATGGCATGCTTTACGATAAAATCCCTAATGCTCCTAGACTGGATTTTTCCGTTCCTCCCCCTCCTAAATCAAACAAAGACTCTCATGTCGGCAATGCTGTGATAGGTACGACTAGCACGAAAACCATAAAGGCTACGTCAAAGAAAGCCCTTACGGTTTCTAGTAAAAATGCAAATGACAAACTTCTTGCCTCGGAAGTTAATACTGTGTCGACTGACAAAGGCAAAGAACCAAAGCAACCAGGAGGAAAGAAGAAAAAGAAAAGGAAAAAGAAGAAACAAGAGGAGTCATCTCCTAAAAAATCTTTTGCAAACCCTTACGGGCAAAGGAAACCTCCTTCAGGGTGTCAGATATGTGATGAGGATCATCGGATGAGAGATTTTCTATATAAAGCTGAGCTTAGAAAATTCTTCAAGAATTCAAAAACCTCAGCGGTATTGACTGATCCATTTCCGAACCCAGGAACAAATCTGGTTGCTAGCGACAATGCTTCCCCATCCCAAGTGCTTATGTTGTCCATTTCGAAACAAAAAAATGATGCTTTCATATCAACAAGGAATAAAGATTATGGAAATCCACAGATGTCGAACAACAAGGCTACAGATCAACCTAGTAGTTCGACAACAAATTCGACTGAAATTGTGCCACCCATCATTCCTGAGCTAACGATAAAGCCGCCAAAGGGAGTAGTACACAAATCAACATTTAATCCTAATTCCAGAGCAGCACAGCATTATAATATAGTGGAGGATCTGGCCCAATCACTGTCCGCTATGTCGACACTTGAGGTACTGGAAAATTTCCCCTCCCAAAAGCAGGCTTTATTATCAGTGATAGGGGGATTGACCCAACGGATTACAACCTTGTGGCCTTTGATCACAAAGGATATGACCCTCAGTTACCAGCTCAAGTAGCTTTCCTTATTCAAGTGAAAGCCGTCAAAAAACTGTTCATCGAACAATTATTGATGAGGGGGCATCTACATGTATTATGTCAATGAGTTGCTGGAAAAATTTAGGCTCACCACCCTTGTCGCGATCGTCAACAACGTTAAAAGCATTTGATGGGCGAACATACACTCCATATGGGATTTTAGGTAACTTGCAAGTCAAATTGGGGGGAAAATAGTATAAATTGATGTTGAAGTTATCGACGGAAACCTCGATTACAACATCCTACTAGGAAGGCCCTAGATATATGTTATGGCTATCGTTGTGTCGACATACTTCAAAAAGATTGCATTTCCCTTCCAAGGAGGAATCACAATCGTTGACCAACAAACATTTATCCCCAATAGTTCACAAGTTACGGGAAGCATTCCGATGATCCATGGAAGCTCTTACTTGCTTCAAAATATCGAAGTAGGCCTCCCAAAAGACCCTTCCTTAATGGGGACTTTTGCCCTTCCACCTCCGAGTAAGCTGGTAGAAGTGGCCACAGTGGAAACCTGTCCCATGAGATCTTCTACATCAACAAAAATGAATAAGAACTCAGAAGATTTTGATAGTGTGGATCATCGCGAGGCATTGCCTCCAAGCCCTACCATAGCTACATCATCTGATGATCAATTCAGTGATGTTGCACATTATGTACGGGGAGCATTGGAACCAGATCCTTCCTTCATAACCCCTTATGAGTTGTGATCAAAGGTCGCCATGAGGATAGTTCTTTTACTGTGTCAACCTCATTAAAAAATGAAACAACTCCCTTTCCAAATCGAGTCTTTCAAAGATCTCAAAGGTAAACCTTCATTCCAACCACCTCGTTGAATGCAATGAAGCTTGGGGGGCATGCACCTTGATTTTCATTATTATGATAGAGGCATGCAAACTTATCATGAGCAGTGTTACCGCAGGGTTCAAGCTCGTTAAAAAATAAACCTGCCACGAGCAGTTTTAACATGGAATTCAAGCTCATTAAAAAATAAACATAAGCAATGAGCAAATGTTTTCCACAGAGTTTAAGCTCATTAAAAAATGAACTGGTAAATAACCATTGTGAAGGCCTTATCGTCAGCTTTTGAGCCTTGGTCGTGTTCTCATCATCAACTCCACTCTGTTTTTAGCCGATCATTGACCTTCATTTGATTGTTTACCATTTCGAGGATCATCTACGAAGAGTGATTCTATTAGCCATCCTTGTGACACTGCCATGATTGGAAAATTCCAAACCTTACCTGGAATCAACTGCTACCCAAAATCATCACTCGTTCCTCGAAAATTGAGTCTCCTTTAAGCTCTTTTCAACTGACTTGTAAAATATGAAAATATTGCCAAGCAATTAGCCTCTTAGGCTCGTTAAAACTATCGAAAATTCATCCATTTCATATTATTTTATGCTTTTTTGGACTTAAGGGATTATATGACGAAAAAGAATATTTGGAGTCTCCTTTCCATCCCTTTCATACTCTCTAAAATTGAAAAGGACCGAGTTATCTTTGTCGTTAAACTCGTTAAAACCGAATAGCGACAAACTCATCCAAATGGACAAGAATGAGTTTCACTGTCGCTAGGCTCGCTAAAATATAATGACAGGTTCGCCCAAATGGTGGATTATAGAACAAGCATATGTTATTGTCCTCAAGCTTGACAAAAATAAAGAGGTACTGGTTAGCAATGACTGGGGAAAATTGGGAAGAAAACTTGAAGAAACTTTATTGGTAGCAAGTCGCTCTTGAACATGACACTTTCCTTCTGCATCCAAGCCGGGTTGGGTTGTTCCATTCATTGGTCATCACCATTGGTCCATCACACCATCCATCTTTGGGGTTAACGCTACCAATCCATCATCAGTGTCGCCAATATGTTCAAGAGAAGTCATTCAGACAATTCGCCTGTGTCTCACCCACTGTAATACATTCATGCTCCATTCCTTCATGGCATCCACGTTGAACCCTATATCGTCATATTGTTTTCACCTCCAAAATCATTTGCTTCGTTCCGTGTCGTTGATGTGGGATTCATTAAGGCCCTCCTGCGACGGATCACTTCTTGTCGAAATCAACTCATTATCCAAGAATTTGACATAGGAATAACCCTTTCAGTACTTTGAAGCTTGC
>APFE030782130.1:44903-105632 GCA_000404065.3 Pinus taeda
TGGGTTAGAACATATGGTTGTAATCCTCTTGCTATTCTTGATCTTAATAAAGCTATTCAAGTTTTCCTCCATATTCTTGTATGTTTGATTATATATGCATTTGTATGGTTAACACATATTTGGTCCTATGTTATTTATGAATATATATCTCTATTCTTCGATAGTAGTATGCTTCTTTGATTCCACAGGTGCTCTTTGAAGCTGGGCAAATGAAGAAGAAGTGGCAAAGATCTATTAGGAAGGAGAGGAATCAAGTAAGGGAACCAAGAACAAGACTAAGGTTGGTATCCTTTGTTCCACTCTTATCTATTTTCATAAAGGAAAGTGGAAGTAGACTTTACTTGTTTGTTTCTAAGATAGCTACCAGTCTTAGTGGGAGTAGCACCTCTGAGTGGACACTATTCCCAGTAACACATTCTGTGAAGGTACATACCTGAATTTGAACCAAGTCAGATCCTCACAAGAGTGTGTAGGGATGCTACAGGAGGACATTATACTAGATGAGCAACCGTGCAAAAGATTCTTCGTGCAGGGTTGTGGTGGCCAACCCTTCATGTAGATTCAAAAGCACACTGTAAGGCCTGTGATATATGTCAAAGGACACGTAAACAATTGTGGAGGGATGATATGCCTTTGAATCCACAAATGACATTGCATCCCTTTGAAAAGTGGCCAATCAACATTATAGGACCTACCAAACCTCAGGGAAAATGGGCGTGCGATATATTATCGCCGCGACAGAGTACTTGAGCCAGTGGGTGGAAGCGTAGTTGGTCAAAGACTACATGGGCACCACAACTGCTAAGTGTTTGTTTGAATATGTGTTGACTCGATTTGGCTATCCGAAAATCTTAATGAGTGATCATGATACACATTTCTTGAATGAAACCATCTACACGCTAATAAAATTGTTTCAGGTGTATGATTAGGAAAGCACACCATATCACCCACAAGCCAATGGGACTATAGAAGAATTCAACAAAATACTGGAGACTGCACTAACCAAAGTATGCAACGCACAATGGAGCGATAGGGACCTATATGTACCTACAGTACTATGGACTTATATGACAACATGCAAGAAACTGGCAGGAAAAACACCTTTCTGGTTGGTTTATGGCATGGAAGTTGTCATGCAAATGGAGTATATTGTACCTAGTCTATGCATAACAGTATTCACAGGTATGACGGACTACGAAGCCTCGAAAGAGAGGATCGCGTAGTTGGAAGAACTTGAGGAGGAATGGTTATTGTTGGCTTTCACAAGCAGGTGCAAAAGAAAAGTTAGAAGGCCTGGCACGATCTCCATATTAAGTTGCCCACCTTCAAGGTAAATAATTTAGTGTTGTTGTATGACAATAAGTTTGATAAATTCCCGGGAAAGTTCAGAACGCATTAGCTGGGACCATAAATTGTTAAGGATGTCACATATAGAGGCATGGTAAAACTAGTCAAACTAAATGGAAAGCCTTTCCTAGGCAAAGTGAATGGAAACTGATTAAATCCCTACATGGTTCGCCTTGCTATCTGACTAGCCGACAAAAGCATAGTCTTTGCACTCCAAGGATCTGGACGAAATCATGGGACTATAAAAAAATGTAGGGGATACAGGCACAGATGTAAAGAAGCAGTTCCAATACCACGGTCTCAGAACAACACATACAACAGATCCAGCAGGCAGCAGCTCAGTGTGTTGCCGACCTTGCAGTAGTTCAAGCAGAGCTGGAAGGATTCTGCTCGAAGATATCCACACCAACAGAGTGACTCTATGGCGAGTCACAATGTTTGTGTTGGGGGCGTATTGGGCATGGAATCCCCCCAAGGCATGTTTTGGGGCTTAAAGCCCAAGCTTTGACCATATCCTTTTGTAAAAGCTTTGCGAATTGTGGGCGTGGAGTGCGAAATCATAATATATTGATAGGGTTGTCTGCCCTAGTTTTTGTAATGTAATGTCGGCTGGATAGACCTACCCATGGTCTATGATCCATGGGATTGTATAAATAGAGGTAGGCTCTAATTGTATAGAATAACTAATAGCATAACATAAGAGGATGATAAGTCTAAGTGATTGAGTCAAAGTGTGCCTTTGGGTCATAACATAGGAGAAGGCTCTGTAGCTAAGTGCACAGAGGCCTAGTAGTTCACAGCTGCGTAGGGCAGGTTGAGTCTGTAATCGTTGGAAGAATCAATAAAGAGAAGTTTACCATATTTTTGTCTATCTTTTCCTGATTTAATGTATGATTGGGTATAATTTTCAAGTATACTATTTATTTGTTGTGCCAACTCATATGAATGCTTTGCATAAATAAATATAATGTGAGATATCCAAGTACGCAAAGGCAATTCACTGGTATAAGAAGATAAGTAAGGTCTCAGGTAATAGCACAGAATGGTGCTCTAGCAGTGTGGAAGCTCCACAACCCCTGGTTAGGGATGCGCAAAGGTAGTGTATTAGGATGTAAGGAATAGGGAAGTGCAGGCAGGGATGCACAGCTGGACTAGTCGGACCTCTCAAACATCTCGACGATGCTGACACCTAGTTCCAGCACCCTCCCATACTACTTCGGGTGGGACCTTAGTCTGCGCTCCATGGACTGTTACCGAAAGGGCCAGTAGTACAGGGATTTGTTTGGATAATTAACTCTGAACCTGGGTTAGGCCCCAACAAGCCAATATATGTGAAAATCATTTTAACTCAACTAGAGACTGATGGAAAGAGAGGTAGATGGATCACTCAAATATTGGAGTTTGATCTAACTATCAAAACTACAAAGCTAGTAAAAGGCCAAGGATTAGCTAAGCTTCTAGTTGAATCCAACTGTAAAGTTCTTGGACTCAATTCTATTTTAGATATACAAGGGAAGAATCCACAAGAACCTTCTCAAACTTCAAATAAGAAGAATACACAAGAAGCTTCCCTTCATCCTAAAGAAAAGAATCCACAAGAACCTTTATGTTCAAATCAGATCCGCCCTTTATACATCGATGACAAATTTTTGTTGTGAGATTGGTACAAAGACATTGTAAATTTCTTGATCCATTTTGAATGTATAGCATCATTCTCCAAAAGCAAGTGTAAAACTCTCAAACTAAAAGCAGTCAAGTATTGTATCATAAATGAAAATTGTAATGGAAAGATCCACTGAATATTTTGATATTATGTTTAACAGAATCAGAAACTGAAGGAATCATTGACCCATTTCATACAATATTTTGTGGAGGACATTATGCCTGGAGAGCAACAACATATAAGATATTAAGGGGAGGATTTTATTAGCCAACATTATTCTTACAAGTAGGAGAAAAGGTCAGATGTTGTGTTCCTTGTCAAATGTTTGCTAGTAAGCAAAAATTAGCAGCTCATCCACTGGTTCCATCAATAATCTCAGAAACTTTTCTCCAATGGGGATTATATTTTGTTGGAGAGATTCATCCAACTTCAAGTAATCAGCATAGATGGACCCTCACTGCAACAGACTACTTCAATAAATGGGTTGAATCAATTCCATTGAGAAATTCTACTATTTCAGTAGTAATCAAATTTATTGAAGAGAACATCTTATCTAGATTTGGTTGCCCAACTCAAATTGGCACTGATAATGAAACAACCTTTTCTAGTGTTAAATTTATTGAGATTTTCCAGAAATATTAGATTTTGTTACATCATTCAACTCCATATTACCCACAAGGTAATGGCCTTGCAGAATCCTCAAATAAAAGTCTGGTAAAGGTAATAAAAAAGACTTTAGTAGATCATAAAAAGAGTTGGGACTCTCATTTAATTTATGCAGTATGGGCAAACAGAATGACTCCAAAGAGATCTATTGGAAAATCTCCCTTCCAGATAGTTTATGGGAAAGATGTAATCTTCCCTACCAATTTGTCCTTTCCTGTTTTAAAATTCCTGCAGGATTCAACAGATGAACCTAATGATTTTTCAAAGGAGAATAAATTTGATTATTGAACTAAATGAAAATAGAGATGAAGTTCAATACAAATTGAAAAAATATCAGAATAAGATGAAGAGCTTGTTTGAAAGAAGATCCAGTGAAAGGGACTTCAAGGAAGGTGATCTAGTTCTAAGATGGGATTCCAGGAGAGAAGAAAAGGAAAACATGGAAAGTTTGACAACCTATGGTTTGGACCTTTAGCAATTGCTGAAGTGAAGGGAAATAACACTTTTGTGCTACAAAATATTGAGGGGCTATATTCCACTTATCCTATAAATGAAAGGTTTCTCAAACATTACATTCAATACTGAGAAGTTGAAGTAGATTTCATTACTACCATTGTAAAAAATTATGTTTTGTTTACTTTTCAAGTTGTTAGTGTGATTTTTTACAGCAAAATACTCCATAGCCTGAGGAGAAGGCACATGGATCTACAGGTTCTTTGCATTCTACAGGAGAAAGTAGTCCCCAGATGGAGCTGATGTTGTAGCATTTTTTGGTTTTGGTATGTTACAATATATTACTCCAAAAAATGAAAATATTTTTGGAAAAAATGTTAAGCTAGGATATGGACAAAAAGAATATTGAATAAAAATGTTAGAAAATATTTTGATAAATATGTCCATATCAAAGGAAATCTTAGAATAGATGCCCTAAAAAATGAAGGAAAAAATAAAATGTTAGTTTAGAGAGAAAAGAAAAAGACAATAAACTCTAAAAGTGTTGCAAATCTAAATGTGACTACTTTTACTCTAATTCACTTTTGAAAATAATAGTTGTGTGCAGTTTGTTTAGATGCCACACTAGTTTATTTAATCCAATTATAGAGTTTAATCATAATTGGATTTGTTTTAAATTGATTATCATAGGTAGAAAAAAACATTAGCTCAATAGTTTAATCTAAGACAATGGAGAGAATAAGGTATATAGGTAGATTATTCATGAAAATAGATAAAGGGTTTGCTACCTTAAATGCACCTAATAAAGTGAAGAAAGAATGTTATGATAAGTAAAGGATAGGTAGAAGAAAGGTTGCAGAAGTACAATGTCATCAAAGCATAAGCACATTTATCATGCTTGATCATACGTTTCAGTGTACAGGAGCAGTTATGAAATTGAAAGGATGTTTACAAGCTTATCTTATTAGACATCCCCTCATTTCATTTCATCCCCCACTACATACTTACTAATTTCCCCTTTTCCCTTCATTTTCACCTTTGCCCCTTGGTTTCGCTCACTTTCCTAGCCAATTTCCCTCCAAAGGTCATTCCCCTACACAAAAACCCTTTTCCCTAGTGTGAAAAACATTCACCTTTGAAAAAATCACTTTCCCCTTATTAATTTCCCTATTTCACCCAAAAACGCCATAAAACCCCTTTATTCTAAGTTTAAATTGCCCCCCGCATTATTTAACTTTAACTCTGCCATTCATATTTTTCCCCACAAAACCCTTTTAACCTATAAAGACCCTTTATCCTAATTTTTGTCTCTCCCTCGCTTTATCTTAATTAACTCCACAAATTCACTTTTCCTGATATAAATCCTTTTAAACCACCACCCTTGGTGCAATTAATAAACCTTTTCCTTTGAAATCATGACCCCACCACCATTTCTGCTCATCTGTTAAACACCCACCACCTCACCTCTCATCCCGCACACCCTTCCATCATTTGATGACCCACGTCCCTTTTCGACCCTCATTCGTTGTTTGATCTTTATCAGCGGGAGGTCTGAAATACACAGTTTTCTATACCGCCCACTTAAACAACCTTATCCTCTTTTTAGTGTTTCGGGACTTAAAATCCCGAAACTACTTGCCGCATTACTTCCCCCACACATTACTTAACAAACCTCTACTATATTCACATTTTCTCGATATATAAAACATTTTAACCTACCCCCTTGGTGCAGTTAACAAACCCCTTCACATTTAACCATGATACCACTCCATAAACCCGTTCATTATATTTTTAACCCGCTTTATTCATTAATTAATTACAAATCCATTCTAATTATTCCTCGGGCCCTGCTAATCTCCACCCAATTTCCCTCTGTGGATTTCCACCATGTGACACCCATTAGATCTTGCACCGCCAGATCTAACAGTGCACATCCATATTGTGTTGATTTTCATTCTGAGCTTTACCTGCCTGAGAGCACACGAGATTCATTGTTTTGCTTGGGCCCCTTTTGGTTACATGGCAGCTTTACGTGAACTCACGTGCTCTCATGGAAAAATTGCCTAACTACCAAAAGCGGTGTGATGAACCTTAATGCTGCCTCCCTGCATAGGCTTAAACCATCTACTATTCACTTATCGAATTCTGCACCACATTTTAAACGTTACCCATTAAAAATCCAAAGACCTTCATTTTTGCTCCTTTTGCCCATTTGCACAGTGAAACTAGTCTAAGATTTCTTGCATCAACCATAGCATCTGCAACCCAATTTAACCACTGTTTACCTCTCGAGCATGCTCTAGACTCCGTTGACAAACTTTCCTGTTCCCTGAAACCATTATCACCTCCCTACCAACCCGTGTTTTTATTAATAAATTGTTTTATTTTGTAGGTGATTAGAAGGCCAGAAGCTTGGATAAACAGTTTTGATACAAGATTCAAAACCTATTTACTCCAAGATTCACAAAGAAATCTACTCAAAAGTCTTTATTCAGAAGGAAAGGACAATTATACACAAAGAAAAAGAAATCATTTACACAGAGGCAGTAACTGTTAAAACGTAGATAAATCAACAACAACATATCACATTTTCACATGAAGTCAAATAGGTCTTTAGTGAAATTCACTTTTACTAAAGACATAAAAGTAGGATAAGAGTAAACGATACCAGATGATGTGATTTACTGTGACTGGTAAAAGTAAAAGTAGGTGACAGAGCATTCATGGTGAAATACTAAATAGAGGAGACAGATAACGAAATACAAGTCAAAGTGTATTAGACGAAAGGTCATATGTAAATTTGACATCCAACATGAAAATCAAATGGCATTTAGCTTTTGGAGGAACAGTCAGCCAACTTCAACAATTTAAAGTTTTTTCAATGATAGTCACCAATAGCGCAACATCAAAATAGTGCCAGATCAACTAGCAGTCTTTATTTTGATAATCTATTTTTGTAAAAACAGTTTATGATATTTTCTTAGTTCTATTGTTCTATAAATAACTCTCTTCACAAATTATTAAGGGTTGCACCCTTGAAGAAGCATTTCTAAAAATTTGATGTACTTGACTTTTCTGGATCATTAATACAAAGCAAAGGATTCTGGATTCTATTTTACACAGTTTTTGTTTCCTATAACTTTTTCGAGTATTACTCATTATGTTTTTCTTCATATTATTATGTCTTACAGAGATAACTAGGTAGGAATAATTGGGTTTGAATCTATTCTATAAGCTTCTGAAGTGATAATCTATAAAGGGAATGAATTAATGGACTGTTTGTTTAATTAATTCCCTCTAAATCAATAAATCATCAACATCTTTTGAAGCTTAAGCATATTCTCTTAAACCTTCTGAACATAGTTTAAAGGTTTTCATACGTATGATTATTTAATTTTCAATTTGAAAACTGTGATAATCATATTATTTCTTTGTTTCTCCTCGCCAACATATAAGCTATATCACTGTGTGAAATTTTATAGCAGCCCTCTATTTCGATATTAATATTATTCACAAGGTTAGGAATTACAGTGTTACATCGGTTTCATACATTGGTCCTCCAAATTAAAACAAAACCCCCAAAACAATTATCTTAGATGCTCTGGCATGATAGCTGACCATTATCTTCTTAGAGATACAACAAAGTGCACTAGAGAGATTCAACAAGACCCCTATTCTTCCTTTCTTCACCAAGAGCTTGATTATTCTTGCGATGATGAACTCTTTGATGAAAAATTGATCTAGTAACCCTCCTTCTAGATCAATACATCTTTTTCTTCTTTGTGTCCTTCTACAAATGATTCTCCTTGTCAAGTAATCCCTTCTTATGTCAATGAGATGATCATCTAGTTATCTTCTCTAGTTCACCTTATCTCTGATACCATGTTGGAGAATGTAGTAGGAAACTGTTAATTCAATTTCTCCTTAACCTTAATAATTGCTTATGAATTTCATTTATATTCTTGTGTTTCTTTATTAGGTATTTTCATCAAACATTTATGAAGAGAAAAAACAATAAAGGAAATGGACACAAGTATTCGGGTACAAGGAAAACCCCTCTAAGGGGAAAGCCCAAAAAATATCTTCTCTTCTTATAGAATCTACCTCAAATGAGAAAACCAATACCCAAAACCATAGACAAAGTCCTCCTCCAAGCATGATTTCAACCTCCTCTAATTAGGTAAGAGATCAACCAAATTAGCAAAGATCAATTACGCTTCAAAATTTTCCAACTTCAACTTTGACCCCTAGATTTGACCCTGCAACTTTGACCTGCAATCATCGACCCTACACTAGTTGCAAAAACCCTAGCTTCTTTGCAAATGTGAGAGAAAAATTGCCCAAAAATAGTTTCTTCTTCTTCTTCTTCTTGATTTCTCCTTGCTTCCTTGACCTTCACTCTATATTTCTTCATGTTCCCATCTTTTGATCAAACTTCTTCTTGAGATATCAAATTGGTGACTAAACGAGGTTGAATCTACTTCTATTTATAGGCTTTCAATGAGGTCAAATAGCCTTCTTTAGGCTGACTTGACACTTCCTGAGCTTACTTGTGTTTGGAGGATTATAGGACTTTCTAGACTCAAAATCAATTTTTTTTACATGTTACAACTTTCCCAAAAGGGTCTGATAAAATTGAAAAGGACTCTCTCAACCCAAGAAAAATATTATTTTGACATGAAAAACCCTAAAAGCATGAAGAACATGCTTAATCTATATGACCATCAAAATGGAGCATGAAACCTATGCTTAAAAATAATATTTTTATTTCATACTTTTTTTGTAACAGAAGATATACATATTGACTTGAGTGCATTAACAATTATGAAGACCAAAACTAGCTACATTTTCCAACACAAAGTCTCTTCTTCTCTAACTTAGACTTGATGATATACAGACTTTAAGATTAGCTTGGTGAAGTATTTCACTTGTTGAAATTGTTCCATCAAATCATCGATTTTGGGAAGTGGGCACCTTTTATTGAGTGTAATTTTGTTCAATTCCTTGTGATCAATAGACATTCTCCAAGTCCCGTCCTTCTTTGTCAAAATGCCAATGTGTGACCCACATGGTGATTTACTCAACATAATGACATCTTGTTCTAATATCTACTACAACTAATTATTCACCTCACTTGATTTTATAATAGATTACTTGTACGACCTAATGTTCAGCAATGGGGAGTTTATAAATATTTGTATCTCATTATCAACTACTATATTCCATTGGATAATTCATCACAACAAATGTGATAAATTATTCTTAAAAATAATAAATCTACACTATGTGGGTTTATTTTTCTTTAGCTTTTTGGATCTATAAATTATTATTTATTGCATATGCATACAAATTATAATCATGATGAAAATAGAGAAAAACAAAATTAAAACTCACAAACCATGATTGAGAAAAGATGTAACAAGGGAGACCCTTTTAGGGAGAAACCTAACTAGAAGATGAGGTCGCTTCGCTCTCTTTCTCTTAATAGAAAATGGATGTAAGTACAGAGAAGTTAAGCATATGACTAATGGGATACTATAGTGTACAAATATTTTGTGTACTCTTTCCTTATCCATCTAGGCTACTCTTTTCATCTATGGAACAAAAAATACTCAAGAATAATGGAACTCCTTTTCCTCCTAGTGGCCTAGTTATAACAAAACTTGATAGCTTACTAGTGGGTAGGTTTGAGTCCTTCAACTCTTAACTACAGTTACATTATTGACTCTTCTATAGTCTTGTTTGTCATGGTCATGTGGATAGCCCATTTTCCATTAATTATGGGGGCTTATGTGGTATCCTTTCAAATTCTCATGGCCAAAACAAGAAGGTCCACTTCTGGGTGGCATAAGTTTTGCATACATACTTCGATTGAGGTGATTATTGCATTGTTGGAAAGGTATATGTGTGTCGATTGCAAAAAATAGGTGAAATTTTAAATAAAATAAGTTTTACTCCCTTCCCCCCTCTCCCGTCTCTCGCCCCCAAACACAATATGTCATTTGATGCCTCAAATGCTCCCGAAAGGTTGCAGACCTTAATTTGCCAAACTGGGTCCCGACAATAAAGATGGTCTTGCGAACTGATTCCTCCACCTTTTTCCACTCTAAAATAATCAACATCAATGACATAAAATATAAGGATCCAAACCCATATTAATAACTTGGTGCTATAATCCAACAAAAATGATAGTTTACCCATTCGAGTCCCATTTTGAATTTTATTGCTAGTTTCAACTTGCTTCCTAGAGCCATTTAGGGACATATTGTGAATTTAGTACATTGATATGAAAAGACAAATGAGAAACAAATCTAGGGTCTGTAAGCTTTGGAAGGTGCTTTTGGGCAAGGCACATGTGAGCATGCTACCCATAATTTCTCGAGTAATCTTGTTTCAAAACCATCGTATTGTGGAAAATATGCCTTGGTCATGATAGAGTGAAAACCTATATTCGAAGATCCTAAAATAGATCATGTTTTGAATAATGGAATCATTTGAATGGGGTTTGCCTAGCACGAACATAGTTCCATGTGTCCAAATGAATTGATAGTTCAACCATTTGAGTCATAGTTTTAATTTTATGGTGAGGTGCATCTTGCTTTCTAGATCCTTTTAAGGACATATAATAATTTTTTTTAGAGGTACAAAAACCAAACCAAGTAGAAAAAATGGGTTTTATTAACTTTGGAAAGTGTGTTTGGACATGATCCATGTGATCATGCTATCCAGAATTTCTCAAGGCTTGTGTTTTGCAAAACGCATATGCTTGTGCAAAATTTGCATTAATATTTATTGAGAAAAAAACTAGCTGTGAAGATCCTCAAATAAGTCAGTTTCCATCCTATGGAATCCTTTAAGGGGGGTGTCTCTAATTGTAACATGGTGCTAGGATTGAAATAGAATAAACAGCTTTCCCATCCAAGTAGCATTTTGAATTTTACGGCCTATTGTAACTCACTTCCTGGAGCCATTTAGGGACACATTGTGAATCTATTTTTGGGGTATAAAAAATAATTCGAGAAAATAAAAAGAATTCCATAAACTTTGGAAATTGTGTTTATCGAAGGCCCATGGAAGTGTGCTACCCTTAATCACTTTATATATCATTTTGCAAGGTTATATCCTTGTATAAAATTTGCATTTCTTTTTTGAGTGAAACCTTATATTTGAAGATCATTAAAAAAATTGATTTTTGACCTGTAGAGACTTAGGAGGGTGATAACCCTAGTTGCAACCTCATGCCAATAGTTTAATTTAATCAACATTTAACCCATCTGCGTCTTTGTTTTAATTTTATTTCTACTTGTATCTCACTTCCTAGAGCCACTCAAATACATGTGTTTTTTTTTAGGGTTCAAATTGAGAAGAAAAAATGATCTCCATAATATCTTTCAGATGTGTTTAGACATGGCCCCTTTCTACATGCTAGCCATAATCACTTGAGCCATCGTTATGCAAAATCAAACCACTTTAGAAAAATTTACATGGTTCTTTACTAAATAAGGCCTAATATCCAAATATCCTAAAATAAATAATTTTCTAGCATATAGAATCATAGGATGGGGTTTCCCTAGATGTATTCTACTGCTAGTATTTCAATGAAATCAATAATTTTCCCATCCAAGTCTCGAATTTAATTTTATGGCTAGCTGTAACCCACTTCCTGGAGTCGTTCAAGTACTTATTGTAATTTTTTTACAGGTGTCAGAACCAAATTGAGAAGAAAAAGTGTATAAGCCCTATAAAATTCTTTTGTACAAGGTCCAAGTGAGCATACTACCCATAATCATTGAAGCCATTGTTTTGCAAAACCCATCGCCTTGTGCAATGTTTGCATTATTCTTTACTAAGTGAAAACATAGATTAAAAGATCATCAGATAAGTCATTTTTTGACCTATGGAACATTAGGATGGGTTGTCCCTAGTTGTAACCTAACATCAAGAGTCCAATGGAGTTTACAGTTAATATATTCAAGTCATGTTTTGAGTTTAATGTCCAATTGCATCTCACTTCTCGAAGCCATTCAAGGACACATGGTGATTTTTGTTTAGGCGAACTAGAATCAAAGTAAGAAGAAAAAATGAGTTATGTAAGCTTTGGAAAGTATGTTTGGACAAGCCCCATGCAAGCACACTACCCACAAGTGCTTGAGATGGTGTTTTGCAAAATCCACGCCTTGTGCAAAATTTGCATTGGTCTTTACTAAACAAAACTCTAGCCACAAAGATCCTCAAATAAATCATTCTATGGCCAATGGAATCCTAGAAGTGGGTGTCCCTATCTATGATCTATTTCAACTGCAATGGAATAAACAATGTTGCCATCCGATTCTCGGTTTGAAACTTATGGCCAGTTTAATCTTGCTTCCTAGAGCCATTTAGGGACATATTGTGTATTTTGTCGAGGGGTTTAAAACCAAAAATGACAATCAAGAGAAAATAAAAAGTGATAATCAAGAGATGTTGTAAGCACAGAACTAAGATGCTACAAATAAATTAGCATGGATTCTAAACAACTTGTGAGGACTCTAATAAATCAAACAACCATTAATGAAAAAGATGCGTAATAAACTAAAGAATTTCTACTAATTCAAACTAAGATGCATAATTTATCTTCAATCTTCTCTTGCTTATTTGGATTTTAGAAAATGGTTTTTCTATTTTGTTTGGATTTTAACATCCATTTATTGATTCCAAAAGAGATAAAAGAGTAGTTAAAACAATAAGAGAAAAACCTTGTAAGTATGTATGACTTTCAATCAACATTCTTCAACTTGCAATTATGAATTCTACTTTCCATAGGGCTAGCTTTTGGAATACAAGTTAAAGTAAGTGTGGGGATTTTTAATAAAGGTGGAAAAATTCATTTGCATATGAATTGTTCTATTCTATTGGAAAGCCTCATTTTTCCATAACAGGTCAACAAAAACTTTCTATTTATGGATTTTTCTTGGGATGTTATGTTTGTTCATTATATTTATGGATGTTATGAACTAATGAGATGCTATATGGACATAGTTAAGCATCAATTCACTCAAGCAATATGCACATTCTATTATATACTATATTATATGTGAGACATAAATGATACACCACTAAAAAATATGTATTGATAGAAATAAATAATGCACCACAAGTGACACACAATCTAAATTAACTAATGTACATAGTGGTTGCAATATATAAGAAGATACATAAGGGACTCCTACCTTCTATTAACCAAACTCCAATGTTTACAAGAGGTTGATTCTTGTCTTTATGCATGTACAATGCCAAGAGTTGGGTGCCAAAAATCTAATATAGTGAATTCGAATTTGAGTGCATAAGTAGACACACCATAATGACCTAGCATAGCATGTTCACAATGTCTATTATTGTCTATTGAAGTGTAAAAACTAGTTTGTGGCAAAGGCTAAGTGTGGAGAATCTAGTTCACGGCCAAGGCTAAGTGTGGAAGCCTCATTTTATCCTCAAATATGAAAAAAAGAAAAAGTCCAATAAACCCACAATTTCATAATATAATTCTAGGACTTTTAATAGGCATGTAAAGTATAACATCACTAGTTAGAAATTGTTGTTGATGTATATTCAAGTACAATTTGAATAACACTATTTTTTTGGATATTTCATTATTACAAGCAAATCGTGAAGCCAATACTACGAAACCCTACAAAATGTCATTTTGAGACTTATATTCTCATTCCCCAACCTAACTGACTAATTGCAAAAACAGAAAAAGTTTTGGAACTGACTCTTGGAATTACTTAGAAAACACTGCTTTAAACCATTATAAAAACCTATTTACTTAAAAAAATTAAAATAGAGATTACAAATTTTAAAATATTATATATATATAAATAATATATATATGATATGGCTTTTTAACAAAAACATGTCCTGATTCTTTGTCAAAACATAATATATAAGTTTTTGGAGGATGAATGTTCGATGTCAGTCTTAGTGTTTTTTCTTCGATGTACATGCTGAAGAAACTAGATTTTGCTCTTGGGACTACTTCGGGGGGTTTTGGAATAGAGGCGAGTGGTGTCAATCACTTTGATAGTTATTTTTGTAGAATCCACTTCTCGATGCTCCCTTATTTGTTAAACTTCATTGTGCCATAAGCCATCTAATACCATTGATCTAGACGTGACTTTTGTGGACCATAGATCTCTTTGGGCACTTACAAGAGGTATAACAATGGTTTACGCCCAAGAATTGTTGGAAGTACTACACACCTACATGCGGACTCTTAGTTAGAGCATGGGACTACATGCAAGATTCCTTCTGCATGATTTACTCGTTGATTTTCTCCTTCTTTAACTCCGCAACTGGTTAGTTCTTC
The DNA here is from genome assembly GCA_000404065.3 of Pinus taeda. NCBI lineage: Eukaryota > Viridiplantae > Streptophyta > Pinopsida > Pinales > Pinaceae > Pinus > Pinus taeda. The sequence goes on from APFE030782130.1 coordinate 59,378, forward strand.
TGCATCATTTACTCCCTGATTTGCTCCTTATTTAACTCCGAAACTGGTTAGTTCTTCTACATGATTTACTCCCTAATTTTCTCATTCTTTCACTCCGCAACTGGCTAGTTCTCTTCGGAACTTGTTGTAGGTGTTGAGTCTTCTCATTCATCACCACTATGGAGCATTACCTTGGGATCTTCACCCAGTAATGCTATATCATGATCATTGTAACCTATTTTCTAATGAATCATTCTTTTGTTCATTCGATTTTCTTTTAGTGTTTTTTCTCTGTAAAGTTGTGTGTTCAACATTTACTAGCTAGATTCATCTGTGTAGGTTTTCTAACACATTTACATAGTATCAGAGCCCACAGGTTGGTAGATAAAAGGTACACAAGTACTTTATTCTACAGGTATTATAGCTTGTATATCGAAGATCGACAGAAAAATGGAGTTTCCCAAAGCATCGATCCTAACACTATACAACTATCATGAATGGAAGGACCAAATGGCTCAATACCTTCATAAAAAGGGGTTGTACAGGATTATCATGGCTGCAGAAGTGGAACCCACTTCATCCATAGAGAAATCTAGGTACCTCAACTGCATGGATGAGGCCCATGGATCCATATGCATGTGCATCTCCCCAGAGTTGCAGTTTCATCTATCTGCCTGCAATACTCCCAATGAGATTTGGAAAAAGGTTGAAGAATTCTATGGGAAATAGGATGAGATGAAAGGACATATGCTTGAAGTGGAGCACCTGTCATTAGATCCATGGAACTATGACAGTATTCAAGACTTCTTCACCAAATATAATGATCTATTACTGCAATTCAAGGGTTGTCGAATTGACAAATCCAAGGAGAAGAGTCACCAATTTCTCTCTCTTATGTCAAAGCTCAGACTGGAGTACACCGTCTTTATGTCTACATTTCATTCAGTAAGGCTTGCAACAGGTAAATCCTACACTATGCCTTCTCTCAAAGAGTTCATGGAGTCCCTTACTTTTGAGCACAATAAACTCATTGGCATGGGGAAAACCAAACCTCCAAAAGTGCATGCACTTGTTGTGCATGATGGCAGCCACAATAAAAATCACAGATATGATTCAAATCAAAAAATTAAGTAGCAGAAAGACAAGGGAAAAGTTCATTCCCATCCAAAGAACGAAGGGTACACCAAGCCCTTCAATGACTCCTCCGACTCGAGAAATGAGAAAGGGAAGAAAGGAAACAAATGCAACTACTGTCAAAGAGGATTCCATCCAAAATCCTCTTGCATGAAGAAAAAAATTAACCAAATGGAAGAAATCCTTTAGAAGCACAATCTTGGGGACCACATCCCTCAAGATGCCAAGAACAAAACTAAGGATCTGCCACATGGGAAAGGTAACAATTTTCATGCTTTAGTAACAATTAATTCTTCCCCTGATGCATGGATTATAGATTCTGGTGCATCACATCATATGGCTGCTACAAAGGAATTCTATTCCTCTTTGGGTGCATGCAAATGACCTCCCATCATCATGGGAGATGACTCACTTATTGAGGTCATCGGAAAAGGTAGAGTGAAACTTTTACACGGAAGTTTTGAAGATGTGCTTCATGTTCCAAAACTTTTGGTAAACCTACTTTCAGTTTATTAGATAACTCATTCTGGCACCAGAAAGAGAGTGGAATTCACTCTAGATGCAGTGAATATATATCACCTACATAGCAGCTCCAAAATTGCAACCGGTGAGGTAAACAATGGAGGCAAACTGTATACGTTTTCTGAATTTATTGAATCTGAATCCTCCTTATTGCTTACACATGTTGATGATAGTAGTAGGCTTTAGAACGAGAGCTTTAGTTACTTAAACTACAGGTATATGCAGCAGCTAAGAAAGCATGAGATGGTGGAAGGCTTGCCAAATATCAGTTTCTCCAAAGGAGTTTGTCAAGGGTGCATCCTTGGCAAACATCCTGGAGAAATGTTTGACACTGGCAAGACTCATAGAGCATCCTCTCCTCTAGATTTGATTGATAATGATCTCATGGGGCCTTTTCCTCATCCTTCCATCAACAAAGCAAGGTATGTGCTTACATTTATTGATGATTTCTCACGGTATACTTGGGTGTATCTTCTCAAGAACAAATCTAAAGTTTTTACGCACTTTGAAGATTTCAAAGCACTAGTTGAGACACAATCAGAGAGAAACATCAAAGCACTCCATACAGACAATGGGGGGGGAATATGTTAACACAACACTTTAGAACCTTTTCCTTGAGTCTAGCATATAGTTGCAGTATACAGTTCCATACACTCCGCAGTAGAATGAAGTTGCTGAGAGAAAGAACAGATCTCTCAAAGAGATGGCTTCCTGCATGTTGCATACTAAGTCACTACCTCATAAGCTATGGGCCGAAGCCCTTAATTGTGCTAACTACATCCAAAATAGATCTCCTCATAGGTTTGTCAAGGATCAATCCCCCATTGACGCTTGGAGCTGCAATAAACCAGAGGTCACCCACTTCCATGTTTTCGGCTCCCGAGCATGGGCTAGGATCCCCTTTGAAAAGAGAAAAGCTCTTGATCCACAGAGCATTGAGTGCATCTTTGTTGGATACCCTGATGGTGTGAAGGGATACCAACTCCTGATTTCCTCTACGGACAAGCTCATCATTGAGCGAAGTGTCAAATTCGAAGAAAGATCTCGCATGCACCTCAATTTCTGCATGCAAACACCTTTTATCTACCTCGTGTCCGAGATGATGACTCAGTACACTCAGATGCAAATATAGAGCATGTAGATGCTACGGTAGAGAATGCAGGTGTAGAGACAAAGTCTTCATATACAAATCTAGTGCATGCATATGATGATCCACATCCAAGCCCAGATCGGGCTTCTAGCAGTGAATCAAATTCCCTTGTCATAAATCAGAGAATAAGGAGCTTACTTGAGATATATGCACTAGACCACCCAGCTATTATAAATGGTCTTGTGGGGGATAATTCTAATCTGCAGAGGACTAGCTTAGGGTTTATTGAGCCTCCTCTTGCCCTCACTATCGTTGAAGCATCGCCATCTTGGCATTGTCATTTGGTTTAGTCTTCTGATCCATAGTCTTATGCTGAGGCTGCTGGGCATCCATCTTGGGAGTCCACCATGGAGGAGGAGTATAACTCCCTCCTTAAGAACCAAACTTGGGATCTGGTCCCCCTTCCTTCAGGAAGGAAACTTATCTGATGAAAATGGGTTTACAGGACCAAGAGTGCTGCAGATGGGCAAATCACCAGATGGAAAGCAAGGCTAGTAGCTAAAGGCTTCTAACAAGTGCATGGCATTGATTACGATGAGACCTTTGCTCCAGTAGGAAAGATGGATTCCATATGCCTTACACTTGCCATTGCAACCGCCCAGGGATGGGAAGTACATCAGATGGATGTGAAGAATGCTTTTATTCATGAAGACCTATCAGAGGAGATTTACATGGAGAAGCCACATGGTTTCATTCAGGATTCATCTTTGGTCTGTAGACTGAAGAAATCTCTCTACAGCCTTAAGTAGGCCCCAAGAGCTTGGTATGCAAAGATGGATTCTTTTCTCTTATCACAAAACTTCAAAAGATGTAATTCTGATCCGAATGTTTACATGCTCAGGACACATTATTTTCTTCTTATCTTAGTTTTGTATGTCGATGATCTCGTGACCACCGGTAGCTCAACTTCATCCATTGCTATAGTCAAGAGGGCCTTGCGTGATAGGTCCTTGATGACGGATATGGGTCCATTACACTTCTTTCTTGGTCTTGAGATTAGCCAGGATGCCACAGCCATCAAACTCTCTTAGGCTAAGTATGCACGGGATCTCGAGATATTTCACATGACTAACTACAAGCCAGCACCGACTCCTTTTCTATCTAGGGTCCACCTTGAGGATGGAGGTGACACTCCATTAGTTGAAAGCACTCTCTACCGAAAGCTAGTGGGGAGCTTATTGTACCTCACCCACTCCAAACCAAATCTCTCATATGTAGTAGGGGCAATTTCCAGATACATGCAAGAGCCACATGAGCCACAATGGAATGCTGCCAAGCACATCCTCCAATATGTGCAAGACACCATCACCTTCGGGATTCACTATGCAGCAGACATTGCATTGAATCTCCTTGGCTTCACAGATTCTGATTGGGCGAGAGACAACATTGATCGCAAGTCCACCTCTTGATACTCAGTCTAGGATCTGGCCCTATGTGTTGGTCGAGCAAGAAGTAGGTTGCTATTGCTCTCTCTTTAGCTGAGGCTAAGTATAGAGGAGTAGTCAACATCACCATTTAGGCTCTTTGGCTACAACACTTCCTCACTGAGTTGGGCATCCAATTCCACTAGCCCATTGTCATCTGGTGTGACAACCAGAGCACTCTCAAATTTTGCAGGGATCCATTACAGCGGCAGCAGATGAAGCACATAGAGATCCACATGCACTACATCAGAGACTTAGTACATGCTCGGGTAATTGATTTGCAGTTCTGTCCTTCCGTAGAATAGACTACAGACATCTTCACAAAGACATTCACTGAGCAGAAGTTTTTCTCTCTACGCGATCGTCTTGGAGTGAAGAACACAGTTGCTTAGCAACTGTCTTTTCTTCCACTTTTCTTTTGGTTACATTGTATTTTGAGGGGGGTGTTTTCCCATGAGTTTTTCTCTCTTTCCTCAATTTTAGTACAAGTTGCACTATATTTTGGGTGATCTTTGGCCTTAGTTGTCAGGGCCCATTTTCCATTTTTCCCCATAGTGGTGTTCAGGGGGGCTATTGGAAGTACTACACACCTATATTCAGACTCTTAGTTAGAGCATGGTACTACATGCAAGATTCCTTCTACATGATTTACTCCTTGATTTGCTCCTTCTTTAACTCTGAACTGGTTAGTTCTTCTACATGATTTACTCCCTGATTTGCTCCTTCTTTAACTCTACAACTGGTTAGCTCTTCTGCATGATTTACTCACTGATTTGCTCCTTCTTTCACTCTGTAACTCGCTAGTTCTCTCCAGGACTTGTTGTAGGTGTTGAGTCTTCTCATTGATCATGACTATGGTGCATTACCTTGGGAATTTCACCCAGTAATGCTATATCATGAGAATTGTAACCCATTTTATAATGAATCATTCTTTTGCTCTTTCGATTTTATTTTAGTGTTTTTGCTCTACAAAGTTGTGTGTTCAACCTTTAGTAGCTACATTCATCTATGTAGGTTTTCTAACACATTTACAAGAATGTCAAAATAACAACTTGTGTGACGACAAATTAAGGGAAACAAAAATAACAATGCTTGACTTATCCAAGAAGGCCAACACCAGCCAGTATATTCACTCCATTGAATAGTGCTTGCACACAGTTGCAGCCTTGTCCTCACAAACCAACCACTTGTTGAACAAATTTCAATGCTTGTAAATGTTCCTTCCATGGTAAGTCAATATTGGTCAATATCTACGTCCTCCCCTTTTTGCAAGCATGCCTCCTGACCATGAAGTCGAAGAAATTCGCGTAGACCTTCATAACTATTTCACTTTTCTGCTAGCACTTCAGTTATCAAATCATTTAACAAATAACAATAGCACCATAATTGTGCGACAAGAGTGTCAAAATTCCATTTTTCTTTTGGAGTTTCTAGACTAATGTTTTCCTATAGAATATCATCCAAGGCAGGTTTTGCATACTCTATCATTTGAGGTTGAACATTATCGGCTTCAAGAGAACACTTGCCCTCTTCTACTAACATCACACTCTTGTCTACAGGTGGACCTTAACTGTTGCTGAGTATGATGACCAATACCATCACAAGTTTCTTAAGCAGCTAGTCTTGATCAGTTGTTCCAAAAATATTGTTGCTTGCACCATCTAAAATATTGATTTCAGACACTTCACAAATGCACACCGAGCATGTCTTGTTGACAAACAAGTCTTTGACAACTCTAAGATTTCTTCAAATAAGGCAACATCCATATCCTGCAAATTGATTTCAAGTTTTCCTGAAATTGGTGTCATCCTTCCTCATAATGGCGTCATGGAAATTTTAGGAACAATTCACTTTGCAAACGTGCAAACGTTGGCTGATGTATTCCTTAATAAGGTGGCATATCTTCCCTCATTTTCCATCTTGGAGCCAAGCTCTAGATTTGTATCCATTTGATGCATTTTATCATTCATGTTTTCACCAAAGAAAACCAAACGTGAAGAGGGAAGGCTTGAGGTGACCATTGTATGCAAAGTACTTGAAGAAGCATGGATGCTATTTTGCTCTTTACTAGATAGAACATCAAGAGTGGTTGGATGTTGAGGGGTCTAAATCACCTCCATCTTGTATGGAAAGGTAGATCATGAGACTTGGTTCAAGTGAAGGTGAATAGTGTGATGCCGGGACAAAATCCATTATACCATTAGAGGCAATAGAGCTTATATCACACACGGAATATTCATTTGAACATGGAACTATGAATTTCTTACGTACCTCTGTCAAATCATATGGACTCCTTGCGGAATTTTATCTTTTTAAAAGAACTAGACTTTGAAAAGGCAGATGACTCGGAAATTTTCTTTGGAGGAGTATGTAAGACAATCTTGATCACATCAGAGGCATGATTTTCCTGTGAGTGACCACTTTCACATTTTTTCCTCTTCATCTTTAGAGCTACATCAATATTTTATGTAGCTTCCTCCAGAATGGAAGCTTTGAAATAGAAAGAAATGTATGATGAAAAAATAGACAATGACTTTGATATTGCCACATAGGCTCCAAGATTTCACATCGATACATTCTCTTATCATACTATAGTTTTGGTTTCCTCCCACGATGCGTGTTAAAATATCTAAATATCATTATACACAGAAATTTTTTTTAATGAGTTTTTACTTTTTCACCACTGATCCATAGCCACCTTCAGTTCTCTCTCTCTCAAATGTTTGTCTCTTAACCAGTAGTGGAGTTCCTCAACTTTTGTCTTAGTTTTGATATGAAACCCATAAATAAGCAACCAACAATTATAGGAAATGAACTTCATTATTATTTATATACACAAACACTCATATAGCTTTTCAATGCATTAAGCACATATTGGCCCTGTGGGTGCCTCCTCTTGATTTGGCACCTTGGATTGGCACTCGCTTTGGTGGAGTTAAGGGCTCGGTTTGTGGCTTGGAAGAGTTGACATGGTAATTGCACAATCTTGACCCCCTTTAAAAAAAAACTGTGTGGAGATTTTCTCGCGAAAATGGCATATAATTGATTTTACAAATCATGTAACTTAAAGACAAACACATAACAGTAGTGGAGATCCTTGTCACTATTTTGTCTTACAAATTCATCGCTTTATTAACTTTATTTGTAACTATTCTTAAACAAGGTCTCTGAATAGGCCCTTTCCGCCACCCAATATGATTGTTGTTATTTTCCCAGGGAGGATTTAGGTACAACATATGGAACTGACATAGATCCAAATCCATCATTGTACACAAATTCTAATATTTCGTTTGCCCTCTTAGGATTAGAGGAGAAACTCACTTGATTCTGCTTCCCATATACACAATGTTTAGAGAAATAAAAATCCAAAGAGAAATTAGACATACTTTTTACCATACCATTTCCTTATCGAAGGCCCTTCTCTCCAATATGTCCAAGTCTTTGATGCCACAACATAGTCATTTCTCCGTAGACCACTAGATTTTTTGCTCCACCTTCGGTACCCATAGAATCGCTACACCCATCAATAATAATGCTACCCAGAAGCTTGTAGAAAGTTCCAATGTGAACTCCCCACATCAACAACAATGCTTCCCTAACAATTATCTTGCAAGTATCTTTCTCAAACAATTTTTCAACACTTGCATCATCCATCTCGCTTATGAAAATTAAATTTCTTGCCAATGTAAGAATGTGTAGAACACCATGAAGTGTTTTAATCCTTCCAACTTGCAACTTAAACTTTATTTTTCCATGTCCTATGATTCTAGCCTTCTTTTCATCCCCTAGGAAGACATCACCACCATGACATTTCTCGTACTCGTAGAACCACTCGCTATGGATAGTGAAGTGAAAAGATGCATCTGAGTTAATCAACCATGCCTCATGATTTATGTGTTCACTTGAAAAAGAGGCAAATAACACATCCCCGCCTTCATATGAGGTGGTTTTTTCTTCTGTAGGACGAGCATCATCAAATCCCTTTCCTTTCTCATGATGTTTAGATCTACAATCCATTTTGTAGTGCCCTTGTTTTCTGCATTTATAGCATACATATATATATTTTCCTGGAGTTTTATATCTCCCACTTGAGGACTTATTTTTTTTCTTGTCTATGACCATCCTCTTACAGACAAGGCATCTCAATTCTATCTCTCCATCATTTTCCATGTCATCTCCTTCAACAAAAAGGATGAGACTCTTTCATCAAACTTTAAGGTAATTGTATTACTACCTATAATAACAACCACACTATCCCATGAGTTTGGTAGAGAACACAATAGACTTATTCCCTTATTTTCTTATGAAATCTTAGTATCAACAGATAATAATTGACTTACCGTAGTATTGAAGGCATTTAAATATCTATCACCAAGTCTCCATCGTTCATCCTCAGGCTATACAAGTTTTTCAACAAAAACCCAAACCACGAAAACCAGAGTGATTTTTCATTATATTCCTTTGATATTGAAACATTCATAAAGCTTAATCCATTAGCCCTAGATTATAAAATGACCGTAGTTCCCTTAACCGGATCTACAAAATACCATGGGAAACAATTTTCATGTGCAAAACCATGGGTAGGTCTACCTGCCATACTTGTGTCCACCCACCATCCTTGGGCTACCCTAAACCTTGTTCAGGGGGGATACCACCCCCTTACAAGCCCCATGGTAGGGGGAGTTTCCAACCCCCATTGTGTCCGGTACAATGTAACAACACCTAACAATAGCACATGTGGAAATAATTTTACACATACCCAACAAGCCTTAGGGTCATCTCATCTTGTATTACACATCGTATTAATTACAAGAGGTTTTCCCTTCAAAGTGGATTGTAATTATTGGATTCTTATCATTTGACGAACATCATTCGTAACACACAGTCTGCCTGTCTCTCTCCCCCCTCCAACTCTATCTCTATATTGACTTATTACATTGACATTATTATATTTTTATGTAGGATAGAACCTTTCATTATACCCCTTCATTATAATTGTACGCTTTATTTCTCCCCCACACACATGCCAAGGATACCTAGTCTTAGGATAAACTCCTCTTGTATTATATATTATATTCATTATAAATGTAGTCTTGCCCTCAAAGTTGAATGTAATTATATTGGATTCTTAACATTTCAAGGCACATGGTTCATAACACACACTTTGCCTATCTGCCTCCCCCACTCTAACTCTATCTCTCTATTGAGTTATTACATTAACAATGTTATATTTTTATCTAGGATAGAACCTTCCATTATAATTATACCTTTTGTGTCTTTATATATATATATATAGTCTTAGGATCATCTCATCTTGTATTATATTTTGTATTCATTATAAATGGAGGTCTCCCTCTCAAATTGGACTATAATTATTGGATTCTTATCATTTCAAGGCACATGGTTCATAATACACTCTCTCTCTATCTTTGTCTCTGCCCTCCAACTCTATCTCTATATTGAGTTATTACATTAGCATTGCTATATTTTTATGTGGGAAATAACCTTTCATTACAATTGTAACATTTGTGTCCTACACACACAAACACACACCAAGGAGACCTTGTATGAGGATCATCTCATCCTGTATTGTACATTATAGCCATTACAAATAGAGGTGTTCCCCTTAAAGTGGACTATACTTATTGGATTCTTATCATTTCAAGGTACATGGTTTATAACACACACTTTGTCTCTCTCCCCCCTCCAAATTTGTGTCTATATTGACTTATTACATTAATATTGTTATAATTTTATCCAAGATATAACCTTTCATTATGATTGTACCCTTTGTGTCATACACACACACACACACCCCTACTGAGGATATATATATAGACACACACACACACACCCACACACACACCGAGGAGACCTAATCTCAGGATCATCCCATCTTATACACTGTATTCATTATAAATGTAGGTCTCATCCTCAAAATGGGTTGTAATTATTCGATTCCTATCATTTCTATGCACATGATTCATAACATGCACTCTCTCTATCTCTCTCTCTATCTATCTTTCCTTCTCTCCCACCCCCTTTAGTCGCTTCGTCATACCCTCTCATCCTCTCTTCTCCTCCCTCCCCCTTCCTCTATTTTTCTGTTGCACTCGCCCATCCTTAATACCTCCTTCATAAATAAAAAAACCCTCAAACTCTCTCTCTTTTCCATCACTCTATCTCTATCTCCCTCCCAATATCATGCTTTCTCTCCCTCACTCCCTCCCCTTCACTCATTCTCTTACCCTCCTTAGACATATATCTATATCTCTCTCTTCCTTTCTTTCCCCTCTTCTTTCTCCCCCTCTCTTTTTTTCTCTTTCCCATCATTTTCACTCACTCACACAATCTTTCTCCTCCCTCTAAATTTCTCCCTATCTCCCTCTTCCTCATTATTTTTCCATATATCTCTCACTTTTCAACCCTGATCGACTTCCTCTCTACACATGTTTTCATCTCACTCACCCACTCATTCTATCCCTCCCATACATACTCTCTCCCTTTGTCTCCCACGACCTCTTTGTTCCTCTCTCTACTGCTAACTCCCCTAAACCCCACTTGAACCTTTTCCCATGTTTTAAATTTCCTAGCTATAGGAACATGTGTGCATTCCTAACATCGAGAACGCGTGTGTGTTTTTAGCGATAGGAACATGCACATGTACTTATTGCTAGAAATGTGTGCATGTTTTTAGTGCTAGAAACATGCACACGAATTTTTGAATTATTTTTTTTTACAAATGAGAATCTTATGTGCGTGATGAGTTAGTTTCTTTAGATATAGTTTCAAAGACACAAAACAACTATTTTTTAGAAAGCATACATTTGTCTCTATATTTGATGTTATTTTTGTATAGGATATATAAACCTATTTTCCATGAAACTACAGACACATATTGTCCCATCTATGTAAATTCTAGATATATAATTAAAAATAATAATAATAATTTTAACTATTATTTTTAATAACATTTTTATCTTGACGTATATCAAAATATTAAAATATATCCCTTGTTTATGTCCATTTTAACCTTTTTTGGCCTTAACCATTTGAAAAAACAATGGATATATGGCACTAGAAGACATTGAGTCTCTCTTTCTCTCTCTCTCTCTCTCTCTCTCTCTCCACACACACACACACACACACAGACACACACACACACACACACACACACACACATATATATATATTATTTCATAATATTATGACCCTTTTAGGTTTTAGTAACATAAGGCCTTTTAATTTCAAGGATATAATGACTCTCATAATTTTAAAATGAAAAAAAAAACAATTATTAATTTAAAAAAGAAAGATGTGCACAAGAACTATCTATTCTATATATATATACATTTTTAGCAATATTCCATCCCTTAGATACTCAAATGTTGCTCTAACAAATTCATATGATCTAGATTTTGCATGTTAGGAAAACTCAAAATTCTCATAATGAGACACAATTTCTATAAATAAAAATTACATATTCAAAATTCTAATTCATTTTCCTGCATCTCATTTTTATACACCATCTTCAAATTCATTGTGTAAGTGCCTCCAATAATCCCTCCAAGTTAACATATTGTTGTTTCTTAGGTTTGCATTGCCACTAACGCATAATGAGGGACCATCATTAGCTTGCACCCACACAAAAGTAGTATGAGGCCATGCTCTCATGCAATGAATTGAAAAAACATAGAATATGCCAAATTGGTCCACTTAGGTGATCTTGTATCACTATTGATGAGGCACTAATTCATCAACTAGCACACAATAGAATGCATAGCGCCAAAACATTTGATGTGGTGTGATAGCATTGATGAAATGCACTAATGCATCTATTCTAGTCTCACATACTAACATTACATGGTATATATGAATTTACTAAGTAGCGTGTACATGGATTTGCTTCCTTGAATGTTGTTTCACATACTTTTAGTGTACTAAATCACACAACAAATACACATGCTCACAACTTTCAAATACTTGATACCATAAGTATACTACTGAGCACTCTAGAAAAAACCTTTAAGCTTGCCTCTACTATAGATGCATGGCTTCATAGTGAAGAGGATGTGGTCGGAAAATTTAAAAAAGAAATGAAATCCATAATAGAGATTTAATATTTTTTATATCCAACAATTCAAAAGTAAAATATAGTTGAACACTCATAGAAAAGTAAAATGCGAAAGGCGCCAAAAACATCAATAAGTGGTTAAAAACAAGTGAAATCAATTTGATATTTCTTTTAATTTAACCTTATCAGTGTGTTTTTTATTCATTCACTTCATCAATGTGAGCTAGATTAGATCTTAATATACTTGATATACATTTATATAAACACATTGAAACATCTATAAATTTATTACATACTTAAAGCAATATTTTAAAATTAACTTATTATTTTATAATTCACTTTATATCTTATTGTATCAATATAGGTTATAACTATATATATTAATATCGTTAATATTAATACATATCCCATTAATTGTTTATAAAAAAAACCTCTTCTATAATATACGAAATTCAAATATAAAGGATATATCTAAAATTATCACTTGTAATGTATAAACAAATTATTGTACGAGTGCTGATGCTTTTCACAATTTTCAGTTACACAAAATTAAAACTGGTGATCGTACACCTTTAATAAAAATTCACCATTAATATAACATGGAGAAGTGCCTTCCCAAAAACATCTTTTTCCTATTGTGGAATCCATTGGCCAACCCATGCACTATCTAATATTTAAAGGCTTCGCAAAAATAAAACTTGTGAACATACACCTTTAATAAAAATCCACCTTTAATAAAAGCCCTTCTCTACAAATTAAAAATGGAGAAGTGCCTTCGCAAAACCATGTTTTCCTTGCAGTGTGAAATCCATATATATATTCAGATACATTTAACGCCGAGGTGGATACAACGTCGGGCTCGATAATTATCCCTCTAATCCGTAGGAACATGCATAATCCATATTAGAGAGGAATGGAGATACAAAGTTGTTTCATTATGTGATTAAATAAATTATTGATATGATATTCACTACGATCTGTGTCACTGAAGGATGGGTACCCTTTGAAGAATGTGTAATTCTATTTGTACAACTAACAATGCTATCTAACTTTACACTATTCTAATGGCCGTGCCAGTAGACTTGGATACTTGGATACTTTTATGGCCATTACTTTTATTAGTAATGGCCATAAAATAGTTCCCTCTCAGGACTCTTTCGATGATTGTATGGTACCATTTTGCCAAAAAAAGTTTCCGTCTGAGTGCATTGTTGTTCAGTACATTGTTTTCTTAAGGGGAATGAGATTAATCTTTTCACTTTTACAAATTAATATAACATGTTATTCATAATTATTCGTAATAAAATTTTGATTTAGTTTTAATTTTACGGATTTATTAATTATAGACATAATTGAATAATTATTAAATATTAAATATGAGAGCAATCAAATTTCTGAGTTTAGAGGAATCAAATTTCTTCACTTACAAAGTTTTTTATAAAGTACAAAATAGAATGTGTAATTTTTCATTATTTAAATTGTATTTCGGAATGTTATATAGATTACATAACTTAGATGAGTAAGTCTAAAAAATCTTTGTTGGATTTCACAAAAAGACATATACTTAAAAAAGACCAAACTATAAACAACTAGACCACTTCCAACATTTTAATCATAAAAACTTATGGTTTTCAATAACTTTATATGATATATACACCATTATTTTAAAACTATATATATAGATATATATAGATATATATATAGTATAATATATATATATATATATTATATATATATATGAAGATGATATTAACATAAATTTGTTAACATTCTTACTCATACATCTAATTATTTCAAATGAAATTATATTCACCTAATCATCACGATTGGGTGAATATAATGTAAATAAATAAATAAGTTATATGAACAGTCATCGGGAGATGAAGTGAACACTCTCCCTCATGTATATAATAAAGTCCAACCTAAAGGAATACAATGAATTAAATTTTGTGGAGTTACTACCTGGCCTGACATGGTATCAGAGCAAGCCCCATTTTTGGCTTTCCTCTGCTTTGTAACTCCCTATTTTGCCTATGTTCTACCTTGCATACAAAAATCTGCTCCTCTGCTCTCCATTCAAAAGCGTTGTCCATATAATACACTGGCCATTTCAAAGCACTACCCATATAAACGTTGTGGTGTCATTTGCCTCAAATTTTCTCTGAAGCCTACGTGTATGCTTGACTGCTACGTTGCTCGATACCTGCCTTCAACCATTGACTGCGCCTGTTCATAATTGTCCTCCCTGTGCTTGTTGGCACGTTTCTTTTTCGATGTAACGTCTCTTTGTTTTACAGAAGAAGAGCGTTTGGTGTGAGAGCATTTGATGAATGCCCAACTCCCACAAAGAAATGCCAAGCTCCACGAATTCGCTCATCTCGTAGCAAACCGGCAACATGTTTCTTTTCAAAATGCATGAACCCTGTTCACTGATTTCTTTTGTGACTTTATCTTCTTATTTTTGAGATTTTTATCTGCTGGTGTTTTCATATCTGCTGTGGTGTCATAAACGCTGCTCTTTTTATGGTCTTTTTATGTAATTATTAGAGCACTAGTATCATAAATGTTGGTCTTTTTATGTAATTGTCAGAGTGTTGGTGTCATAAATGTTGGTCTTTTTATGGTCCTTTTATGTAATTATCAGAGCGTTGTTGGTATCAAACCGATTCCTCTGTTCAACGCAGTATAGAAGTTGTTCCTTTATGTAATCATCGCAGTATTATATATGGTCTTTTTATGGTCTTTTTATGTAATCATCGGAGTGTTGTTGTTATCAAAGTGATTCCTCTGTTCAACCATGTCAAGCGAAGACCAAGGTTTCTGATTCCTTAATGCAAATGTTCTCCTTGCGGTGGTTCGGTGTTTGTGCTCACTCCATATAGGAGTTGATAAGTATCAGATCATTGTTGGTGTCAAAGCACAGAACAGGCCGGTAAAGGCTCCAGCTCTCCAAGCTCGAGCTCCTGGCCCTTTGTGACCACTGCCCCTTGTTGATCGTGAGAAGACTTGCCCATTGTTACTTTAGTTTCTTTTTACCAAGATAGGACATCATCAAAAGATGAAGTGCAGATCTACACATGGAGGGAGCTCGTGTTCAATGCACTATAAAGTTTTGTGTATTTACACTGTCCAATTTAGAGTGTTATCTAGTTGAATGTGTTGTACAGTCCTACGTATTGACATTTGAATTTTCTTTCCAGTCATATCAGAATTATATTTTTTCCCATTAGGAGTAAAATTTTGTAGCAAAAGTTTCTTTTACAGCATGCATTTAGTCATATTCATTGTGGGAATAGCTCTCACTGGAAAAGAGAACTATCTTGAGTGGTCCTGAATGATAAAACACATGCTCATTTTCAATGAGTTGTGGAAAGGAGTGTGTGTTGGAGACAAAAACAAAGAGCCAGAATAGCCTACATCAGACAAAGAGCTTGTCATTTTGGAAAACAAGAACAACAAAGCTTATGCATTAATCACAGCATCTGTAAATGAAGAGGTGAGTAGCCATATTTTTCCATTTTCAACTGCTTTTGAAGCCTTACAAAAGCTAAAAGAACTCTATGACTCACATTCTACTCTTGAAGTTGTTCAGCTCATGATTAAACTCTTCACTATTGAACTAAAAAATAATGATCCTCTTGCTCTTGCATCTAAATTAAAATCTATAATGCATGATATTAAATCCAATAAGGTTGAATTGGATATTCCTCTTATTGCTTTTCTCAAGGCACTTTATCCTACTTACTCCAAATATCTTGAGTCATTACAAGAAAATGGAAATCTCAAAGATATCACCTTTGACTCTCTTGTGAAAAAGTTTGTTGAAAGAGAGAACTTTTGGAAAGAAGACAGCCTCTGAATCTTCTAAAGAGTTTCTGTGCCTTGCTCATAAATAAAAGAATCCTGCTAAAGATTCTTCCAGAGGAAGAGGAAGATAATTCAGAGGAAAGGGGGGTAGACACTCTCAAGGAGAAAAGCCAAATTTGCACTACATACGCTGCAAAAGAAATGGATCACATGATGCCTCTACATGCAAGTTACCATGGGTCAAAATTGAGCAGTAATGAAACCAACAGAAAGGTAAAACTGATGATATAGACAAAGGTAAAGCACTTGAATCTGCTCACTATGTTGTGGCACAATGTGATATTGGAGTAAATGAAGATTTATTTAGTGCTCCACTTGCTTCATGGAAAAATGATTGGTTACTTGATTCCGTAGCAACCTGCCACATGAATCATAGAAAAGATTTTTTTGAAGAATTTACTAAAAATGTTGATGGAGTAGTATACTTTGCAGACCAATCAAAAATCAAGCCATCAAGGCTTGGCACAATCAGGCTTCAATTTCCTAGTCTTCGATACTTTCTTCTGCATCATGTTCTCTATCTCCCACAGCTCAAGAGAAACTTGTTGTCCTTGGTCCACATCCGCGAGCAAGGTCATTCCATTCATATGTTTGATGGCAAGCTCAAGGTAAGAAAAGCATCTGACCACTCACTTGTCATGAGGGGAATAGCATAAGAAAGGCTTCTCAAGTTGCAAGGAACCTCTGCTCGTGCACAACATTTCTCATAAAATTCTCATCATGAAGAAGGTACACTTCCATCAAGTTTATTATGGCATGCTAGATTTAGATATTTGAGCTATGAAAACATCCACTTATTGAAGAAAAATGGTGTTGCTGATTTGCCTACAATTCCTAGGAAACTTAAGCAATGTGATGTTTGCATTCTAGTAAAGCATAGCAAACAGTCTTTTCATGATTCGCATTCAAGAGGACATAGAAAACTTGAACTCATTCATTCAGATTTATGTGGTCCAGTGCTTTTTCCTTCTGAAAATGGAAATAAATATATGATGACATTTATTGATGACTACAGCAGAATGTGTTGGCTTTATTTATTGAAGAACAAATCTGATGCTTTTCAAACATTCAAGAACTTTCATAAATGGATTGAAAATGATGCACAATCTCATATTGGGTCTGTTCGCGCTGATAATCGAAAAGAATACACATCAAATCAATTTGAAAACTATCCTCGCCAACATGGGATCAAGCATCAAACAACTGTGCCTTATAATCCCCAACAGAATGGTGTAGCTAAAAGAGTGAATAGAACAATCTTAAATATGGTACGATCCATGCTCTTCTTCAAAAATGTAAAGATAATGTTTTGTGTTGATGTTGTTCTATGTGCTGCATATATAAATAATAGATGTCCATCTAATGCTATCAGAAACAAGACTCCATATGAAATGTGGTATGGATATGTTCCTTTGGTAAAGCATCTCAGGGTCTTTGGTTCCACCTATTATGCCTTGATACCAAAGGTACATAGAAACAAACTTGGTGCAAGAAGTCCGTAAGTGTATCTTCCGGGGTATTCAAACACCTCCAAAGCATACCATCTCTATGATGAAGTAAATAAAAATTTTGTTGTATCTAGAGATGTAATTTTTCTTGAATCATCCAAAACTAACAATGTTGAT
Organism: Pinus taeda; assembly: GCA_000404065.3. Lineage (NCBI taxonomy): Eukaryota > Viridiplantae > Streptophyta > Pinopsida > Pinales > Pinaceae > Pinus > Pinus taeda. The sequence continues at coordinate 77,153 of APFE030782130.1, forward strand.
GAGCGACAAATTGATCACTTGGATAGATTCACAAAAGCAAAATATTTCAAGAGTTTGATAATCAGATTCCATATCTTGAAAGGGGGATTCCTATACTAGATCAACATGTGGAATCTTCTTCTGAAGAACACTTTCCCCTGCATCAAACTCCAACAACAAATGATGATTTAAGTGATGTGATTGACAGAATTGGGAGACTCAATCTTGATTGAGTCCCAACTTAATTAGTGGAGTAGCCTAGACCATCTTAAAAAGGTCCCCCAAAGTGGCTGACAAAGATACTTGAAAGTGTTCACCCTGATGAGGTTGGAAAGACCAGAACTAAAAATTCAAACTGGAAAAATGGAGGTGATGTAGATGACTCTAATTCACATATTGATATGGATGTTTCTTATGATTGTGAATTGAACTTATCTACAGATTTTGAAGCAACTTGATTCAATGAAGCTGCTTCTCATGATGAATGGAAAGAAGCGATGCAAAAGGAGTATGATGCCCTCATATAGAATGGAACTTGGAAGCTGGTTGATCTTCCATTAGGAACCAAACCAGTTGGCTGCAAGTGGGTCTACAAGAATAGGTATAAAGCTGATGGCTCACTTGACAAGCACAAAACTAGGCTTGTGGCAAAAGGTTTTGCACAGAAGGAAGGGGTCAATTATGAGGAGACTTTTGCCCCCACAGCAAAATGGGCTAGCATCTAGACACTCTTTGCCCTAGCAACTCAAAACAGTTGGAAAGGCCATCAAATGGATGTAAAAACTGCTTTCTTGAATGGAGATCTAAAATATAATGTTTTTTATGTCTGAGTCTAAAGGATTTGCTGTGAAAGGACATGAATATAAAGTATGTAATCTTGTGATGTCCTTGTATGGCCTCAAACAAGCACTGCGAACCTAGTATGAATAACTAACTGAGCATCTTTTGAAACTCAATTTCAAACATTATGATCTTGATGATGCAACTTTATTTGTCAAGAAAGTTGGCAAAATAGTTGTATATCTTGTAGTATATGTAGATGATATTTTGATGATAGGGAACAATTAAAGCTACATTGCATCCATAAAGAAGGAATTGGGGAAAAGTTTTGAAATGACTGATTTGGGCTATGTTCATTACTATCTTGGTATTGAAGTAACCCAACATTTGAAGTCCATATTTCTTTCTCAAAAGAAATACATTGGAGATCTATTGATCAGGTTTGGCATGATAGAATGCAATCCTCTTACTACGTTAATGGAACAAAACTTAAAGCTCACATCTATTGAAGGTAAAGAATTTGAGGATGCAACAAAGTATAGACAGCTTGTAGGAAGTCTCAACTACCTATCTACTACCAAACCAGACATTTCATTTGTTGTTGGAATCCTCTCCAAGTTTATGCGAAAGCCTTGTGAGGGATACTCGTCTACTGAAAAAAGAGTTATAAGGTACTTAAAGGGAACTCAAGACTTTGGAATCAAGTATACACAGGTGGGCGACTTTAGTTTGAATGGATACTCTGATTCAGACTTCGATGGAGACAAAGAAACTGGGGTATCTACTTTAGGATATGCTATGAGTCTTGGATTAGGAACTATCTCCTGGAGATCACGCAAACAATCAGTTCCAGCAGATTCCACAATAGAAGCAGAATACGTGGCAGCAATTGAAGCAACCAAAGAAATTGTGTGGCTCAAGAAAATTCTTGAAGATTTGCAGGTAAAACAAGTACGATCAACTCCACTCATGACTAACAATACCTCTGCAATAAAGTTGGCCAAGAACCCAAAGTTCTATGATCAAACGAAACACATCAATACCAAATATCATTTCATCTGACATCATGTTGAGGCCAAAACAATCCATCTCCGCCATTGTTCCACTAATGAGCAAATTGCAGACATGTTCACTAAAGCACTTGGAAGAGAAAAGCTTGAATGATTCAGAACGATGCTTGGACTCACCAACATCCCTTTAGATTAAGGGGAGGAATGTTGACACCAAATCATCAGGATTGGGTGAATATAATGTAAATAAATAAATAAGTAATATGAATAGTCATCAGGAGATGAAGTGAAGAGTCTCCCTCATGTATATAATAAATACCATCCTAAAGGTATACAATGAATTGAATTTTCTCGGCACGACAATTTCATATAGACAACTAACTCAACATACATATCATATCAATTTTCGTTTTCTATTATAACCAACATTTCTCTTCTAGTTAGAGTTTTTATTTTTTAATTAAGAGGGACATGTCTCAATTAGACGGAATTACACATCTCCCTTATACTCAAATGTAGAATGTCTCTTCGCTCGACAGAATTATACGAAAGCACAAATATTATGCACATTAAAATAGTAATAAATGCATTCTCCATATATAAACCTTTCCAATCCCACGAAATGTATGATTATTATCACCATTTTCCCTTAAATCTTTTTGTATAAATTAAATAATAACATAGAGAACAACACTAGTGATAGAAATGTTATTACTATTAAAAACATATTAAATTAAGTTTATTCTATATCAAATCCACCTTCATAATTGTCTTAGTAAATAGTAAACTTACTCTTTCCTTAATAAAAAATAAATTAAATTAAAAATAAAATTATTATTTTTTTTCCAAAAAAAAAAAAATTGAAAACAAAACCAAGCTTTTATATGCAATTGTACAAATACATAAATTCCTTAAACTTGTTTAAGCATTACCAATGCAATATGTATCCTCTTTATTTTTCGAATATTATATTAAAGTCATTTTTTATTATAATCATTTCATATTTTTAGTTAAAAATTAATTTAATATTACTTAAATTTTCTTAATACAATTCTTTAAATTAAATAGAATATTAATACTAATCTTTACTAGCAACCCATCCTTGCTAGCAACCAATCCTGGTCCTTAAAAATATCTAAAACACAGAAAGGACTTCTTTATTAAAAAGAATGGGAAATAATTGTGGAAAAATAAATATTATGTGTAGTTTTCTCTCATATAATTAATTAATGAAATATTTCATTATAGCAAGAGCTAGTGAAATCGCATACTTTCCCTCACTTGCCAGTAACAAGCTTTAAGCTTGGCATATTATGGATCAATCACACCTAGCTATTTTAGGGAAGGCTGTCAAGACTCAAGAGTAACATGACAAAAATTGTTCATGTAGCTTTGATAGAAGTAGGTCATAAAAAGAAATTCATGAATGGAGCAACAAATTTTGATAATGGAAGTTAACTTCATTTTTGGACGGGGTGGATTGATTTTGACAGAAAATTGAAATTCATGTTTAAGTATCCGTAAGATTGTATTTCTTAAAAGATGTACAAGTAAGATTGTAGTTTTTGAACGATATTGTCAACACATAATTTTAGAAAATGTTTTCTTTATCTATTTAACTATTATGGTTTTACTAATAACATTTGTGAATTCTATTTTTTTTTAATTGTTAAAAAACTGAAATTCATGAACAATAATTTATGTAAGAAGGATAACAATTGAAAAATAACAATCATACTTATTAGTGTGCACGATGATAAAAAAATATGGTAAAAATCTCAACATATTAATACCAAGGTATTCTCACAGGTTTAATTTGAAAAGTGTTCAAATAAATTCACCGTTAATACATCATTTAGATTTTCCAGATTGATTAATTATATATTTTACTTATTATTTATATTTTAAAAGTTGATGCACAATCTTTAACGTGTTAACTGCTAATCCATTCAATATAACACTTTGATATTGTTCATATTTCATTCTACAAGTTTTGGAATTGAAATGAAATTAACATTATAACCAATTCTAAAAATTCGATTATCTGATACATCACTTAAAACATTACCTATAAAGCATTTGATGAAAATTGTTGTTGATAAAATCATTGTCATTTTCATTCACATGGTACTGCATAACAGTACATCCCAATGATCTTTGACATTCATCGAATCCACCATACTTATCTTCGACTGCATGGTTCAGTCCTGCAACATTACACCGACCCAGTGCAAAAACTGACTTGCAGGACATGTTAATTGAATTTCGTCTCTCATCTGCTCTTTTTGTTGCAGCGCCTTGCAGGTAGATCTACGTACTGTTTTTTCTGCTTTTTCACTATATGATTTATTTAAATTTAGTAGTATTTATACTCATAAACAACATTATTTTACTAATTCAGTAGTAGCTATACCTGCTAACAACATCTACTTGTTAGTATTAAAATCTAAGCCGGGTCAAAACAACAGACCATCCCACCACATGCCAAGTTACAAAAATAACCAAGTCTTCCCTTCTTGATCTGTCACACCATGAGGAAATTTCTTTCAAAGGGTTTCCATCAGCCGTGACAGCGTTCCTTGAGCACATTTAAAGGTGCAAATTTATTGACCGAAGGTCAAAATTTCTGAGAGGTTGATAACTTTTGCCAACACGAACGATCGCTGGCTGGCTGGCTGAGGGAAGATGCTTTCAATCCTGCCACTAGCAGTACAGTACATTGATCATCACAACTCTATAGTCAATTCACATGTTTACTACTCACAAACGTGACTCACTTCGAAGCTGAAGCTTTCACATTCTCTGAAGCTTTTAATCGAATGGATAATTTCTTGGGGCCCTGTACCCTATCTGACCGTCCGTCCAAAACCCTGAATATCCGATGAGACCCTTCATTGGTGATAGATCAACCAATTGTGTTACAAATGTTTTCTGAAGATTCTACCAATTCCAACATTGCGTCATTAAACCACATTAAATTAAAAGAAAGTCTTGTTGGTAGATGGTGTGAGTGTATAGAAACCATGCAATGTTGTCTGAGTATGGATATGCATGTACCATTAATGATGGGTTTAGTTTAAATATGTTATAATTTTGTTTTTTTTATGGAAGGTCAATTTTTCCTTTGAATTTAGTAAAAAAATGTAATGAATCTGATTGAATGTGGGTGTTTAAATCATTTTTTAAATAAATTTAGCATCATTAAAACCTCTAAAATACTCAAAATATTGAAGTTGGAAAGCTGTTAGGTGGAATTTCAATTCTGAACATGTAAATAAAAAAGCATGCAACATTCAATACTGCATAGCAGTGTGAAAACAATATGCAAAAAGTTAATAATAGGTATTTGTCCATACAATATTCAATTCTGAAGATGTAAGTTTGTCAGACTAATAATCAAAATAAACATACAACATTCAATACTGCATAACAGTGTGAAAACAATGTCCAATTCTGTATAGCCCTGGGGCCAACAATCTGGAAAAAGTTATTGATAGGTATTTCTCCATACTGTATTCAATTCTGAAGATGTAAGTTTGTCAGCTTAATAATCGGAATAGGTATGCGACCTTCAATACTGCATAGCACTGTGAGAACAATGTCCAAAATGTTGGAATACTGCACATTTTCCAAGGTTATGTCATTAAATCAAATTAACTTAAAGAAAAAGTCATGGTTATTAGATACTGTGATGTATAGAAGCATTGAATGTTGTGTAAGTGTGGACATGCGTAATGAAATTAATAATATTCTGGATGCGGATATACATAGTCAGATTAATAATATTCTGAGGATTCAGTAAAGGTCAAACATATACTGTATAGCAGTTTGCGAACAATGCAGATAACATTCCATACTGTATAGCAGTGTTACATAGCATTCAATACTGCTAAACACTGCAAATAATGTAAATGTTAACAATGGTAAATATATTTCTGTGCATAGTCAGATTAACAATATTCTGAAAATGCACTAAAGGTCAAACATATACTGTACAGCACTGTGCCAACAATGCATATAACATTCCATACTGCATAACAGTGCTAAATAGCATTCAATACTGAACACTGCAAAAAATGTTAACAATGATAAATATATTTCTATAAGCTTCCGATTGATGCTTTCAAGGACAACTTAAAATAATAAAATATACATGCAATTTCCATAGATTCTTAACGCTGGCCCTGATCACAGGCAGCCTTTGGCTTGCAATCGTCACCCGACATGGAGATTAGTCTCATTCTGCATTCCGAATATTCCCACGGTTGAATCTTATTCCATCCACTGAACCTTGCATCGTTAAATTGAATGATAATTATAATGGAAATGGAGGAATCTGACATGACGTTTTGCATGATGTCTTCATCTTTTTATCCGAAAATATTCTGAAATATCTAGAGGATGGCAACTTTACCCAGAGAGCCACTAAGAGTTGATGGACCAAATAAGATATGAAGATCAATACCATATGGAAAGTACTTCGAATAATTTGTTTCCTATAAGTAATTTACCATCATTACGATTTAAATATTTATAAGAAATGGGATTGTTTCATATGGGTCATATTGGATGCAGCTTCGCTGAGTTGCTGAATTCTGTTTTGTTTCGTTCAATATAATATTTTAGCTATTTTTATGTCAGTGGCAGATTATGGAATATTTTGAAAATATATCAAACATCAAAATCAAGTCAATTATTTGATTTTATAGATTTTGAAATATTAAAAAAAAAAATACAATCATGAACAAACTCAATTATTTGATTAGAGACCTCAACTAACTCAATTATTTGATTTTGTCAATATAATCTGCACTTGAACTACTCTCACATCCATATTTCAACCAACCATTTAAAAAAATTGGAAGATCTCATATTACTATTTAATAGTACTTCACAGATTGCAAACTTTAGCTGTTCAATATTTTATATACAAATGCTAGGATTGCAGATTTCCTTCTTCAAATTTGTACATTGCATTCACATTGAAATTGTGTACAACAAACTAAGATTCTATTAAAAAGCTCCCGTCTGAACACCCTTAAATAAATAAATAAAGGTATCAATAGAAGAAATATATTCTCTGCATTTATGTACACCAAATTCTACAGTTATAGAATGTACCTACTGGTTGTATAAGGAATATATGGCATTGTATAGAGCCTATGGGATTTGGAAACCAGTCATAGCATAGGTTGTATAATGTAGGTTGGAATCTCAAAGGAACAGGAAAATAAGGGAGTTGATAGAAAAAGCACATGCAATTGCTCAGAGTCAATCCTCTGAAAAATGAATATGATTTTTTCTTTAAATGATGACCGAACGAAGTCGAAAATGGCCTGTGCATCTCAAGATCAACATCAAACGAGGATAATATTAAAAGCGTTATTAAAGAAGGTAGCATAAAATCTAAATGTTTTTACTTCTTTTTTATTTTATTTCTATATATAATGTTTATATATCAAATTAATGTTAATTTTTAAGGAGATTGAATTAATTTTTGAGATTATATACAAATTATCAGTAAAGTGTTAAGTGGAGGGAATATGTTGAGTACAATAGGTTTAAAATTCATGCCATCTTTATTATTAATTATTTTTTGGTTAGTTCCAGATTTTGTAGTTACTTGCATTTTTTAATTAATTAAATTAGAAGAAAAGGAAATACATAGGCCATTTACAATAAAGAAAAATATTTGTTTTTAGAAATTTTTATGAGAGAAAATGCATCTAAAAGGTAAAAATAAAGTTGTTCAAACATAAAATTGAAAGGGAGTATATCTTTGAAAGGGGGTGTGAGCAATGCAGAGCTTATTATAAAAAAAATACTATTAAATTATCAAAAAATTGTTTTTTATTTATTTTTCGTTGTTATACGGGTTAGGGGTACTAAATGTGCTCATGAAAGCTTATTATGCCCGGTCAGGCACATGTCGAAGGCTTAGAGTGACATGAACGAATGCATTTTCACCCCTGCAATGGTGTTGCAGCGGTCACCAACTAGAAGAATTTTAAAATAGGAATTTATGCGGTCACCAACTAGAAGAATTTTAAAATAGGAATTTATGCGGTCACCAACTAGAAGAATTTTAAAATAGGAATTTATGCGGTCACCAACTAGAAGAATTTTAAAATAGGAATTTATGAGGCCTAAGGATCATCAATGAGAACCATGCTTCAATTCACATGTTTCCTATTCAGGATGGCTAACTTCGAAGTTGAAGCTTTCGAAACCTCTCAAGCTTTTAATGAAATGGATAATTTCTTGGGGCCCTCTACCCTCTCTGACCGTCCGTTCAAATCCCTGAATATCTGATGAGACTGTTATTGGTGATAGATCACCCAATAGTGTTGCAATTATTTTCTGAAACCTGCACCAATTCCAAGACTGCGCCATTAAACCAAATTAAATTAAAAGAAAAGAAAGTCGTCTTGTTTGATTATGTGGTGAATAAAATCATTGAATGTTGTGTGAACGTGTATGAATAGGCAAAATAATAATAAATATTGTGTGAGAGTGTATATGAATAGTCAAAATAGCAGTAGTCTAATTAGTTGGAATACTCTGAAAAGTTATGGAAATTCTGGTTATATTTATAGTACTCTGAAAAGTTATGGAAATTCTGGTTATATTTAGAAAAAATCTCGCAAACATTTTTGTAAATCCAAGTTATACTTATTAAACTTCAAAATTTTAGTGTCTTAGATATTTTTGATGGTGATGAATCCATTTCCTCCATCAAAAACACAATTCAAACACTGCCTCTACAAGATTTTTGAAATTTTTTTGCCCCCAGCCACTTTTGGCAGTCTCGTCAATTCCTCCGCCTAGGTACACCACTCTCTGAAAGTAAAATAAAATGAAATGATATTTTAAGGATGATTAGAGTAAAAAAAAATTATGAGAGTATTAGTTTTTTGTTTTTAGACTTCTTAATCTTTTTCCTATTCAAATAGATGGGCTGCTTCAACTTTCTAGCTGAAAAGACAATGTCAAAAAACTAATGCTAACATATTCCCATAAAAATAATTTGAAAGTGGATATGCTACTTTTATAGCCAAATTAATAATAATTCTGAGGCTTGGTGTTTTAAGTGTGATTTTTTGAAAAAAACTGGGCATAGACTCATTGAAATCACAAGTTTGACTAGGAAACTCTGCAAAATTTAAGTTCTCTTGAAATCACAAGTTTGAATAGTAAACTCTACACAATTTAAGTGCTCCAAGTTTTTTAGAATGCAGAATCTATATGTAAAGTCAAAAAACCAATTTAATCAACAAGAAAAAAAAAAATTCACCACAATTTTTTTAATCTAATTCTAACCAAAAAAATTTGCCCACCAAAAGAATTCACACTTAAAAAATAACTCCATTTTAAAACTATAAATATTCAATAAAATAAAATAAACATTCAATATTGAATATATTACATAACAGTACCACCAATATGCCACCAATATAAATAACATTTAATACTACATAACTGTGTAATAATAAATATACCTAGTATTCAATACTGCCTAACAATGTAGATAATGTTAACAATAAATATAATACTTCTAGTACGGATACTTTCAATGTTACAAGTTAAAATATTTAAAAATACATACAATTTCCATAGATTCTTAATGCTACCCTAATCACAGGCAGCTTTTGGCTTTCAATCGTCAACCGACACGGAGACTAGTCTCTTCGTACATTCCGAATTTTGCATTTACACAAGCCACGAATGAATTTTATTCCACCTAGTGAACCTTCTATCCCTTCAATTGAATGATAATTATAATGGAAATGGAGTAATATGACATGATGTTTTGAATGATAATTATAATGGAATTGGAGGAATATGGCATCACGTTTTGCATGATTTCTTCATCTTTGTGTCGGAAAATATTCTGAAATATTTGCATGATGTCTTCATCTTTGTATCAGAAAAATATAAATATTCTGAAATATTTGCACGATGGCAACATTATCTAGAGAGCCATTGAAGGGTGGGCATATACAGCTGCATTTCCATTAAAGCCCTATAGCATAGGAAATATGGCCCGATAACATAGGAAATATGGGTTGCCTCGAAAGTATTTCGAATAATTTTTTACCCTATGCCATTTATTATCATTACAATTTAAACATTTTTGGAATAAATGAGGGCTGTACATCTAGCGATCAAATGGTTGCAATTCTGCAGATTTATGGAATTGTGTAGATTATTATATTGTTCATATTTTTTAACATAGTAAATTTGTTTTGGACAATTTGATTTTAATCATTTGTTAGGTTTATTTAAGTGTATCATTTCAGTTTCAGTTAATTTAATTTAGTAGAGTTTCACTTCAGTAATTTATTACCAATGTTTTCAAAGTAATTTTATTTAATTGATTCTTAATACTGAGAAAAACAATAAGTCTGTTTTTCATTTTTTGGTCAAGATTTTAGATATGTTAATGATTATAGATTTTGGAATATTTTGGAAATGTGATTTATATAAGTTAATTTCATTATTTGACTTTATTTATTTTTTATTTTTTAATATTTAAATTTATATTTATATCTATTATAGATTTGTGAATATTTTGAAAATATAATATAGATAATCTAAATCTTCATTTTATTTATTTTTATTAAATTTTTAAATATTTATATTTATATCTATCACAAATTTTGAATATTTTGAAAAGATAACGTGTATAAACTAACTTAATTATTTGATTTCGCTCATTTTCATCTAATTTTCTAAATATTTTAGAATATATAAGTATCAATGTTTCAACAAACCATTTAAATAGATTAGAAATCTCATATTAGAATTTAAGTGTATTTCATAAAAAAATTAAATGTTCAATATTATATAGATTCTAAATTCTATAAACATCAATGTTTCAAAAACACCATTTAATAGATGGAAGATCTCATATTACTCTTTAATAATAGTTTAACTTAAAATTTAACTAAATTTAATGTATATATAAATATATATATATATAGATTTCCACACACACATATATATATATAATTATATATATATATATTCCTTCTTCAATTTTTTACAATACACTCACCTCTGTTAAAAAAACTACCCACTGAATACCTTTTATCCGATGCCTACCAAATATAATAACGTATCGATAGAAGAAATATATTCACTGCAGTTATGTACACCAAACTCTACAGTTCTTGAATGTACTTACTAGTTGTAGAAGCAATATATTGCATCGTATAGAGCCCACAGGAATTGGAAACCAGTCGGAGCATGGTCGTATCATGTATGTTGTAATCTCACAGGGACAGGATAAGAATGGAGTTGATAGAAAAGCACTTGCCATTACTGAGAGTGATTCCTGTGAAAAATGGAGGAATTTTTCTTTAAATGGTGACCGAAAGAAGTGGTGAAATAGCCCGTGCTTCTGAAAATCAACTTAAAAACGTTATAAAAAAATTGAAGTATAAAATCTAAATGATGTTTATTTTTATTTTACTCTTTTTATATATATATAATTAATTTTAATTGGTAAAGAAATTGAATTAATTTTCAAAATTATATAAAAATTATCATTGAAGTATTGTGAATATGAATAGGTTTATTGTATAGAAATTTTAAAATCATAAAATCCTTTTCTTAATTCTTTTTGTTGGTTTGAGATTTTGTATTTAACTGATTTTTTTGTTAATTAATTAAATTAATATAAAAATAAATACATATATCATTTGTAATAGACATAAAAATTCGTTCCCAGAAATTTTTATGAGATTTCTTTTTTTTTAAATTAGAGTTCTTCAACTCAGCTATTTTATATGGTGTCTAGTTTGGAAGGGGAGTTTCAATAATATAGATGAAATTCAACTTACTATAATCATTAGGTAATTATTGAAAGTTTGTTTTTCTTTTATGTTTTTTTCACATTTTTAATTACATGTAATTATTGAACAAATTGAGAAGTTTCTTGGTGGTTTGTAATTAATATATTTATCAAATTATTAGGAACATATGACAAAGTTTTTGTTTTATGGATTTATTTGGCTTTTAGAGTCTTAACTAGCTAAACCATATTTATAAAAGTGGTTGTTATACACCATAGACTTATGCAACCACATTAGTAATTTGCTTCAAATTTAATATGAAAGAAGAGGAATAAAGTATATGACATTGAAATGCATATAAAGCAATTTTCCTATTCATATATCTACTTTATTTCATAATTAATGGATTTATTTGAATTTGAAATTTATGAAAAATAAATACAAATAATAATCCATAAATTAATTAAAAAAATATTTTCTAAAAAATAAAATGGTAACTTTAGACAAATCACACAGTTCTATAAAGAAAATAAAAAATAGCACATTGGGAGCCATTCTAAACCTTCATAATTTCTCTATTGAATCATTCACAATAAACTAAACTACAACATTTTGAATCATTCACAATAAACTAAACTACAACATTTATAAACATTAGTATTTTAACACAAGAAATTGCTAACCCCAATTTGGAGTGTAGATGGGGATTATAATTCTATTGTGCATGGTGGTTAATAAACACTAAAATCCATGGCGATAAATATAGTGAAATTGGATTTATAGTATAAAATTGGATTGAAATTGGTTTAAGAGTATAAAGATCAAAGAGTATAAAAATGTTTAAAGATGTAATATGAATCATTCACAATAGGCTAAAGATGTAATGTTTAAAGATGTAATATTGAATCATTCACAACAAACTAAACTACACCATTTATAAACATTAGTATTTTAACACAAGAAATTGCTAACCCCAATTTGGAGTGTAGATGGGGATTATAATTCTATTGTGCATGGCGGTTAGTCAACACTAAAATCCATGGCAATAAATATAGTGAAATTGGATTTATAGTATAAAATTGGATTGAAATTTGTTTAAGAGTATAAAGATCAAAGAGTATAAAAATGTTCAAAGAAGGGGCAGGAGTCATCCTTAACAAGGATGATTACCACTCCAAGATGTTGGATCATCTTAGCAATAGTGGAAGCTACATAAAGCTTTCCAAGAATCCTTTAAAAAATGTTTCAAGAGTAGTTTCTCTTGCTATCAAGTCTTGCGATTCTACTAATTCTTTATCCCATAAACTCATAGAAAGCAACCCCACACCCCTAGGATCTATGGCCTTCCAAATATCCACAAAGAGGGGGTTCCCTTAAGACCTATTATCAATACCATCGGTGGTCCTACTTAACTTCTTGCAAAATTCCTTGCCTTAAAGCTTAGACCATTGGTTGGTCGCAAGGAGTCCTTCGTCAATGACTCTGTGTCATTTGTTGATGATCTTAAGAAGGTAAAGCTTGACCCCAATAATATTCTGGTTAGTTTCGATGTGGTCTCCCTTTATACTTGTATTCCCATCAATGAGGCCATGGAGGTTATCAACAAGATGACTGACCCAGATACCGCTCGGTTAGTTGAGTTGTGTCTTACTTGCACCTTTTTCGGCTTCGAAGGAGAATTCTATGAGCAAACCTATGGGATGGCCATGGGCTCCCCCTATCCTCGGTCATTGCTAATCTTTTTATGGAGGATTTCGAGTCTAGAGCTTTGTCCTTAGCCCATCTCTTACCAAAGCTTTGGAAGAGATTTGTAGATGACACTCATGTCGTTTGGTCTCATGGTTATGATGAGTTGGATCTCTTCTTCCATCATCTCAATGAACAATTCTCCACCATTAAGTTCACTATGGAAAAGGAAGTCAACGATTGTCTTCCCTTCATTGATGTTCTCATCTCTAAGGATAATGATGGTTCCTTCTCCCACCAGGTATTTCGGAAAAAGACTCATATCGATCAATATCTCCATGCCAGCTCTCATCATTTCCTTGCTTAGAAGTTAGGCATTCTCGGCACGCTTGCTACTCGTGTATTAAGAATCTCTGAAGAGAAAAACTTGCTAAAGGAGAAGGCTCATCTCCTAGATGTCTTCATTAAAAATGGTTACAATAGACACCTAGGTCAGAAAGCCTTCCTCAAGGACCTAAAGGATCCCTCTATCCATAAAGATCATAAAGACCAAATCCTGGGGGTACACCTCCCCTATATCCAAGGAACCACTGATAGGATCGCGAGGATTCTTAAGAAGCACAATATTCCCTCGACCTTTAGACCGCTTAACACCATCCATAGCTCTCTTTGATTTGTTAAAGATCTTGTAAACCCTAAAGACATGAAAGGTGTCTATGTCATTCCCTGTTCCTATGGGGCTCCATACATTGGTGAAACTAGTCATTCTATTAATCAGAGGATTAGTGAGCACTCAGCAGACTTGAAGCACAGAAGGGCCAAGTCCTCAACCCTTGTAGAGCATGCCGAGAAAACTAAACATCATGTCTATATCGAAGAGGCTCAAGTTATCGCAAGAGTTGTGCAGTTTCACCATTATAAATTTAGGGAAGCCCTTGAGATCGAGAAAAGACCTATGAATCTCAATAGGGATGACGGTTGGAAGATTAGTAGGTGTTGGGTCTTAGCCCTTTTGTCTTAGCCTCTTCTTCGCCTGACCCCTCTCTGTTTGTTTAGTTGTACAATCTTTTCTTATGATAACTATAGTTTAGTAATAATAATATCCTCTTTTGATAGCATTAGTATCTTTTTTATTAATAATCTTTAATTACCCTAAACCCTTATTTTTAGTATAATATTAATGTTATTTAATCACTCATATATTAAAAAATTTACCCTAGGCTAATATTATTAATAATATTAATTTAAAATTAATATTAATAATATTACTATTAACTTGAAGTTAAAATAATAATGTTACTATCAACTCAAAGTTAATACAATAATATTACTATTTATGGCAATATCTTAATAGAAATTCGTATTAATAATATCAATAATATAATAATGTTACTATTAACTTGAAGTTAATATAATACAATAATATTACTATTAATAACAATATTTTAATAAAGAATTGATATAATAATATTATTAATTAATTATTAAAATAAATAAATAAAATAGAATAAAATAAGATTAAATTTACCCTAGTCTATTATTAAATTATAATATTTATTTGAAAAGTTAATAATTGTAGTAAAAAATAAAATAAAATAAAAAAATGAACCATGGTCTCTTTAATTATGATATTATTTGAATAGGCCCTCGTCTAATCTAGCTGTTAAGGGTCTTTTTAACTGTTGCCCATTCATATAGTTGATGAAGGACTTGCATGCACTATTTAATTGATCGATGAGAATTGTTCCTCAACTTGTCCTGACGATGAATCGCACTAGTTGGTTCGAAACGCGTCGACAAATAATTCTCTATGTGATTTTGCCGAAATTATTCTCACAATCAGAGTATGGATCACATAAGTCTAAACTCTTTAATGTAATATTTAAATTTACATTAAATTTTAATGCCATTACACACATCAATTTTAGAAATTTTACTTCCTACAAAAATATAAAGACAAATGTGTAACATCATTACACATAACTTATATTGAAATTTTAAATATTTTAAATTACTTCTAATTAGATTCCATTTTGTTTTAATTCACCATTATTATTATCTTATTGATTTAATTCTCATTACAATATGGATACCTTCTATAATATTATTTTCGTTACCATTATCTTATATAATGCTTCGATTGATATCAAAGTGTTAGCGTGAATGGGAATGATGCAAAATTACCAACACATCTCCCACTTCAACAATCATCTGGACACTTAACGGATGTTTCAAGAAAAATAGAGATCAAACAATTTTGATTTCTATTGCATTGAAAAATAGAGATCAAACAATTTAGATTTCTATTGCATAAATAAACTACTTGGGTCATGTTTATTGTTGTAAA
This sequence comes from Pinus taeda, assembly GCA_000404065.3. NCBI lineage: Eukaryota > Viridiplantae > Streptophyta > Pinopsida > Pinales > Pinaceae > Pinus > Pinus taeda. The sequence goes on from APFE030782130.1 coordinate 92,752, forward strand.
ATTTCAGACAAGTATGTTAAAATGTGAATCATCATTTACATTATGAGATTATGATTAAGAGAATAAGTTAATTTTTGGAAAAGAATGAAGAAAATAACAATGTGGAGGAGAGATTTATTTTCTCAATATTATGAATGTGTTAAATAAGATTATATTGGAAACATCAATAATAAATAAATGCAATGAAACTTGACTAAATTGGACTAACTAAAATTGAATTAGGACATTTGGATGGATAGTTTTGGCACTTAACAAGACATTGGAATTAGAATCTCCAACACCCCCCTTTAATTACAACTACATAAAAATTCAATTAAGATGCCTACTCGGAAATGTCTCAGTTAAGCTTACAATTTAAAATTTTGCCTTCAACTACATTTAATTTTCTTCTTCTCTTCTTCTAGATCCTGTAGCCTCTAAATTTTTTGAACTTTTTCTTTTTTTTGTATCCTTCAAACCTCAGTTTCTTCATTTGTTGGTACATGTCTTCCATTTTTCTAGGTTGTCTAAGCATGTCCTAGATCTCTTCAAAAATCGACTTGTATGTGGACTACAACCACATATCATCTTTTGTTGTGTGATCTTCATTATCAATTTGTTGCAACATAAGATTATAATAAAAAAATATTTCTTCATGACTCCAATGCCAAAAAATTTCATTGATGTTTTTAGCATCTATGTTGCCTTCAACATTTATTTCTGCATCTTCTATGCAAATTTTATCAAGGCATGGTGTTGTAAGCCATGCTTCAAGGAAATTTAACTCTTCTTCATAATCATTTTGTGTACCTGCACATTGGAGATCAATATTAGAATTACAAAAAGAACCACATTGGTTATGTTTCTTTTGCTCTGTAATGAGAGCTTTCTGTTGTTCCATTTACAGCTCTGGTTCTGCCTCTGTCCCTTTTTTCTCTTTGTGAGCTTCCTTCTTTGCCTCTGCCTCTATCTCCATCTATATCTCTATCAGTGATTTACTAACCTTTGTTGTTACAAACATGTTGTCTTCCAATTGGTTTTTAGACTCAAGTGGGCTTCTCTCACCAAATAACATCATGTCGATATGATGTTTTTGTTGACTCATTTGGAACCATTTATCTTTAGTCAAAAAATTTTCATCAAAGTTTACATCAACAATATTAATTGTTGGATTCACCGTAGCATTGACTGTTCCAATGGCAGCTTCACTTTCATGAGCAAGCTCTGTTGCTAGATTCACCAAATTGTCTTTAGCAGGCTTCATTGTTGGATTCACCAAATTGTCACGAGAAAGCTATTTTGCTCGAATCACTAAGTTGTCATAATCAAGTTTTGTTGTTGCATTCACCAAATTTTCATTCAATTGTGATTGAACATAGTGAGATTCACCAAACTCTTTATTTTCAACTGGATTACTCCCCCTTACATGAAAAACCCCTCTTAAGGGCATTCGAGGCTTCCTTAATCGTCTTTTCTTTATTAAATCTAGTTGTTGCTTCTCACCGTAAAAAGAATTCAAACATATATAGTTGCTACTTCAAATTTCTTAGTCTATTAGATTTCCCATTTCTTGATTGTCAGCTCATTACAACTCAACAAGCCAATAGATCTAGAGACAAAATTGTTGCATGCAATAAAAAATTATTTACAATAGCTTCTTTGCTACTCAACTTCGCCAAAACAAAAAAAATCTAAAAATTTCCTTTACAAAGCAACATTTACACAAATCCTATAACGAACTCTATCTTAAAAAATATTACAATATCCCGTAACTAATTTAAACAACGCCCCGTAATAGACCCTCCTTAAAAATCTTAAAAAATATTACAATATCCCGTAACTAATTTAAACAACGCCCCGTAATAGACCCTCCTTAAAATATTGAATGTAGATGCGCTGTTTTTTTCACAAACTTCGCTTGAATGTAGATGCGCTGTTTTTTTCACAAACTTCGCTTTAAGAAATCTTAAACAAAAGCCTTGTAAATGGAGCTAACACTCCTTCTAAATTCCTTTTTTTAATACACCACTTAAAATATTAACCAAAGTGAATATTTTAAAAGGTTTCAAACCCCTGTTAAACCTATCATGAAACGCGCCTCTTAAAAAAAAAATATCATGAAACGAAGCCACTTAAAAATGAAAACTTATGTGGAGGTTTTTTTTTTTTAAAAACAAACACGACTGCGCATTTTGAAAGAAAATGACAAAACCTTTGAAACGAGACTTCAATCTTTGAAAAAACGTCTCTCGTTTTATGATACAAAGTCGCTCCCTATTTTTTTAGAATTCGACTTCTTCATTTGCGCAGTTCTTGGCATAGGTTATTATGTGCAGAAATTTGTGCACTCCTTATTGACAGGGTGCGTCAATTTAAGAAATTATACAATTTCATAATTTTGTGTGCACTCCAACTGACAGGGTGCCTCAACTTAAGAAATTATACAATTTCATAATTTTGTCATTTCGTTGGGCACTTTCTTCTTTTCTGAAGTCCTAAAGTGATGCGCTGATCTCTGTTTTTTTTTTGTACGCTGGGGTGGGACTCTCCGATTTACATGTCCATTAAGTACCGCTCGACCGCGGAGGGTAGCCCAAGATTTGAACCCAAGACTTCCAGTTTGGTAAGACTTCATTTCCACGGCCATTGCCGCTTGAGCTACCCCATGTAGACTGCGCTGATCTCTGTTGACATATGTGCAATTGGTGAATTTTTATTTCCTCACAAGTGTGAAATTCAAGCCTTTTTTTTTCTTTTTCCTCGGCGTCTCAAGGCCCGTGCTTCTTCTTTGTGAGCCCAAAAAAAATTGAAGCGCTACTATCTCCGGAGTCTTATTCAAAGTGGCCCACTAATATCATGAGAAGGAATGAGGAGAATAACATGGAGGAGAGATTGATCATCTCAACATTACAATCATTTAAATAATATTACTTTGGAGATGTCAATAATAAATGGGTGTAGTGAAATTCAATTACAGAGGAATAACTGAAATTGAAGTAAGACACTTAGATCTACGGTTTTAACACCTAGTAGGTGGTTGGAATTAGATTTTCCAACCATTGTTTTGGAAGTAAAAATGAATTTTATCTTACAAGAAAAAAGTTCAACCATTCTTAGCATTGGAATTGGATGACACCTCAAAAGTGAGCACAAAGAGAAATGTTTTCATTTTTTCTTTACAATTGAAACTTTTGCAGCTGGCAGAAGCTCCTCAATCATTTTTTTCTTAATAGATTGGATCATTCATTTCATTATCTATGACAAACTTGACCTCTACAGATGCAAAAATTAGAGCTCTGTTTACAATCCATTTCACCTATCACTCTTGAATTTAGCTCACTTATTGAAAAACCACAACATGTGTTGATATCATATGTCAAAATGGATTAAAATGATTTTTGCAAATCCAATAATTTCCATCACATCAAACTAGAGAGTAAAAGCATCATCACATACATGATTTAGATATATCAACAAGCCTTTGGATCGGTAAAGGGAGATCCCTCAACCTATGATCCAATATGTGATATAAATATCGCAGATACTCCGTGCTACCTTCAATCAAGTGATTTGTGCAAACCATCATTCCATCAATCCACCAATGCATTTGCTAATCCATACACTTGATAATCAATGACCCATCATCACCAGTGTTCCTGCTAAATGGTAAACCTTCTTGTAATCCATGTGTGTGTACCTTCTTGTAATCAAACGAAATTGGAGAAACAATTGACGTTGATGAAGAAATGGAAATAAACAATAACATATTAGAACACCAACAACCCTTATAAACAATTGGTTTTTCAAACTAAAAATGCTGTTGCTTAGGTTTTTATGTATAAGATGAAGAATATTCTAATTTTATTAAATCTGGAGCATCACATAAATTTTATTATTTAAAGAAATTAAATTCTTCATGTCCGATTTTAATATAGACAACAATATCAATGTAATTATACCCATTAGCGGTACTAAAAATGTTCATCTGCCCTTATTGTGCCCACTAAAGTGTCTAATATGCATGTTCACTACTTAGTGTGTTAGGTACTAGTGCATTTTCACCCATACAATGGTGTTGCAATGATCAAAAGCTACAATTCTTACATCAAAATAATTCTACAATAAAACTTCATAAGTCCTTGCTAGCATCAACTAAAGCCATGAGTAATCCTTAAAACTTTCAAAAAGCCATACGTGCTTAAAGCCATGAGTAATCCTTAAAACTTTCAAAAAGCCATACGTGCTTTAATATAATCTTGTTGACACTTAATTTCATGATGAAGAACTATTGTTAACTATTGCAATTTGAATAGAAAAAGAAGCAACGATTTGAACCAATGATCCATAATAATTTACAATAGCTTTAGTATTGCAATAGATAAAATAAGAAAGGGACCACATGTCACATTTTGATTGATAGTGGATCAAAATATTGCATTTCGATATTCCTCAAACCTCAACCCCATATTTCTTTTTCTTAAACATGATACTACATTTTCACATTCCCTCACACCATTTTATCAACTTTTCTAAGAATATATGGTCATAAGCAATCTCTTGATAGTAAAAAAAACAGTATTCTAGGTCCAAAACATGATAAGATTTTTAAGCTTCTAATTAGTGTTTTGCTTGAAAAAATTGAGAAGAGAAAATAGTTTGTCGAATTCAATCTTCCCGGCATGCGAAAGAGTTGGAAAATGGGAAATGGCCCAAAGGATGAAGACAATAAGCAAAATTCCAATAATGTAGAAAACCATGTTGCTAAATTCTTAATTGATAAAGATCATGATATATTTCAAATAAGATTATCATTGGATTTGTTTAAAGAATTGAGCAATAAATATTTTACGACATTTAATAAAAGTCAAGAGGATTTTCCTCCGTGGAATGGTAGTTTAACATAGTGAGTCATCGCAATAATTCACCAATTTCCTAAATTTATACACGTGCAATTTGCCCTACAATCTTGTTAACATAATTCCAATGAATAGAAGTATACTTCATTCTATAATTCTTGTGTCAAAAAGGGCTGGTTTAGAATTACTTCTATTACCATATAATGAAGAATTGATAGATGAGGATGAAATAGGAATGCTTTTCATTTCTTTGGGTAGTGGGGAGAAAGATTTTCTTGATCAAACTTAGAGTTGAAATTACCTTTGATTTCTTATATTTTCAAAGACATTGTTATTGAAGTAATATCAACAATTTTCATAATATTGGGTTATGATGATGATAATTTTGTAGATTAAGTCATTCTAAGGTTTATTTGCAGCATAACTCAGTCAAGAAGATTCAATCATACTAGTTACATATCTAATACCATTACTGAGTAGCTATAAAATTTTCATAGCTAGAAATATTTTAGACATTAGTCCTTCCTAGTTTATCTTCTCATATACTATTGATCAACATGTTTCCCTCATCTGATACTAATCAATATGGATCAAGAGGGATGGGATCTTCTAGATTTTGAATGGACATGGGACATGGAAAGAAAATAACAACATAATTATTTCAAGCTATATGTCAATGATTTCATTTTAACATTTTAATTGTCTATAGTGAATTTTATAATAAACTTCATTCTAGGATTTTTCCGAATGTAAACATCTTTTACCACTGAATCCAAATTACACTAATCTAAATGTTGGATATTGATACCTCTCCAAATATTATATAGTTATCAGAATGTAAATATCTTTTACAAATGAATCCAAATTATACTAATTTAAATGTTGGATATTGATAGCTCTCTAGATATTATATAGTTATGAGGTTTGTAGTTCTGAATTAAAACCTTTCATATTTAATATTTTCCTTCCCCATAGAATTTTTACTTTAGAGTTTATAAGACAAAGTTTGAATTCTAATCACCTAAACTTTGTATCAAGGAAAAAAGAGTTTATTTTCCTTTACTAAAAAAATATTTTTCTTTATTTTCAAGCAAAGAAATGCTTATGATATTATTAAAAATATGTTAAAATAATTTATTTTGAAAAGGATATTCTCTAGGAATATGATCCTCTAAAGATAATATTTGAAATGAGATTTTCATTAGATATTTTATCAACTAATCATTTTTTATATATACAAAAATAAATATCAGCTAACAAATATTCATAATAATAAGGTGAAGGAGGTATAAAAATTTAGTCATTCCTAGTGCAAATTTGTTGAAAGATAAGACCGATATTAGAGTGGGTACTCCACATAACTGATCAATACAAAAATACATTAGATGATTCAATGGAAGAATACATACCTAATCCATCAGTGAAAATGGGAATGATTGAGTCTAAGTCATATACATTTAATGATGAAGAAAAATTGAAAATCGAATATTTAAAGAAATCATTGCCTAAAAATAAATGGTAGCAGTCTTAGAGGTTCCATCATCCTTTGAACATTCTCAAGTTACCAATAAAGTTAGAATGGGAGGAAAATGTTCTAAGGAAATTCAAGTTGTTAAGAATGGTAAGGATGTATTCACTAAAGTTCCTTTTAATAAAACAATGGAAAAGCAAGGTAAAGAGAGGTTATATCCAGATGAAGATATTAATGCACTAGCTATGTTATTAGTTTATTTTAATTATGATAAAAGAACTATGTCCCTAATGAATTAATTATGGAATAGATCCATGAAGACCAAATTTTGTGATTAACTATAAATGGACTAGAGAAAGTGAAATGAATATTATAAATGACCATAAATTCATTAACTCCATAAAATAAAGCACATTTTCAATTAATTGTGGAAATAATGATACATATTACATCTTTAAATATATTTACATATGCATGTATATAATCAAATGTTATTTTAGAACATTAGGCTATTTGGGAGGTTTCTTCAAGCCTTTCTCTTGACATGAAGAAAATTCATTAGTGCCTTTATTTCCCTTTGTAGAGGCTTTTGATTTTTTATAGTTGTACTAGGAACACATTTTAACTATTTTTAAAGTTATGGATTCACTTTGTATAATTTTGCAATGTTTCTTGCAAATTTATTTTATCTTCTGCTAGAATTTTTAACATTTCCATGTTCTTCATATACTTCTCCAAGTACCACTTTTTATTCCTTTCACACTCTTCATTGTTTGTTTCTGTTATTTATCAATCCTTTACTATGCCTTTATTTTTCCCATTCTAGTTCTTTAGTCTTGGCTAGTGCACTCGTACATTTCACATTTCTCCCTCTCTCAACTTATTTTCCTGCGTAGCAAAGTTCAATGTCTAGGAATTCATTGTTTTGTCACATTCTATAACATATGATTCATGCTTCTCTTGCTCCTGATTTGATCCAAATTTCATCTAAGGGCATGCATTCCCCTAAGGCTCGTGTGCATTTTAACAAGGTCAATTTTAACAATTTGAACTATTTGTTTTATAAGGTACCATTTAAACTTTATGACAATGTCTTTTAGCCTTTATGTATAGAGGATTATGTTATTTGAAGAAAATGTGAGGAAATATTTTAATCAAAGTTTATATCTAAAGTGGGTTGGTCATACATTATTAGATATGATCCAAGAGGAAGGCTTGCAAATATAGCACAATGAAAGAAGATGAAATAGAGAAGTAGAGATATGTCGTAGAAAATGAAGTTGAAGAATTTTAGGTAGGCAATAATGTTGTTGATGATGATATTGATGATGCAATTATCAAAAATGAAATTTATGTTGATGTTGCTATGACCAATAGTTTCAATGCCAATTATAAAAAGGATGATACCAATGTGGAGTGGGGTGAAGAGGAAGATCACTAATATTGAATTGTTGAAATGCAAGGGGTATGCAATTATTATTTTCTATGATTTATTCTCTTTAAAGTATTTGTCTTATATGATTTAATTATGTTTTGTTAAATTTTATGTCATTTTGTATATGTCATTGGTTGGTTATAATTCATTAACATTTATTCTCTCATAACCCAACAACTTATAACCTCGTAACCCATTGTAACAACAACTGGTTTAATTTCCATGTAAGAAAATATAAGACCAAGGACATGGGATACGTATTCCAAGTTGAATGGTAGGAAAAATGTTAGTTCCCTATAATACTAGTGCAGCTCACTTATCTTTATTGGTTTGCCCACATAGCCCACATATTGTTATTGTGGTTCCCCATACAAGCACACTATTGTTATTGTTTTGCCCTTGCATTATTATTGGCTCTGATTATATTGTGACACCTTATACTCCTATATATACGAACGAGTTCTTGTCATTTGTATCATCTAAAAATTGTTAATTTATGTAATGTAAATGAGGTTTCCCCCTTGAAGGGGGTGCTTTTTAAATCATTGATCTATCATTTTGTGAGTTGGTCACATAACGTTTGGTTTTAGAGCTTCGGATTCTAGGGTTTTTCTGCTTCAAACATGTCATCATGGAACTTTCGCTATAATGTTTCTTCTATGAAGCTTCAGAAGCTGAAATTCTAATCATGTGCAACTGAAACATTGGTGAACTTTGTGTGAGAATTCCAAATCTTGATTCACTACATTTCTTAGGATATGGTTCAAAGAAGTTAGGATTTTTGCAAGATCCAAAATTGAGTCTCAAGCATGTGAGATAGTGAAAATCATCATAACTTTCGCTTCATGAATAAAATTTGAGTCTTTTAAAAAGTGGCTAAAATTACACAGACTATAGTTTCTTTGGTAGAAACTTTAGGGCCGAAGGTGGAAACAGTGACAGTGGCATCACATACAACTTCGCTCTACAAAACTAGTCCATAATCAAGTCATCGTGAGAGGTTTGACATAACTCTATATTAAAGAATATAATATTGGTCTGACTTGTGGAATTGAAAAGAAGATTCATAGGGATACCAGAAGGCCAAATTTAATCCCTTCGAAATCTAAAATTACTCAGATACAACAATTTCAATATTGAGCTCCTAGAAACCAAGAAAAAAGTTGTATTTTTTAAATTTTGGATAACTTTTGTTTGAAAAAACAAATTTTCAAGTGATTCAAAGGGCATATTAAAGCATAGATATTAGTATTTTGATCTAAAATGGATCAAAAAAAAAATAATCTACACCGATTAATCCCTCAAAAATATCTACTCTGATGCATGAAGAGGAAGAATTGCAACGTGATATATTAAAATTACGGGACCAAGTGTAACAAATTTTTCTCTCACAAAGAGACATTGTTGTAGCGGCTGCAACCTCCTCAAAAATTTTGGCCTACACTCTAATTTTGGAGCCTATTGTCGATCCTATGATCGATCATTCCTTAGTCACTTATTGGTTAGTTTCTGATTTTAATCCCCCTTCTCAGATATCAAGTGTCATTCACACTTTTATCTTTATATAGAAAGTGTTGTCTTAGGGCATGGGAGTTATCACTTGTCACGCAAAAGGGAGTTTTGGCTGCATCAAAGGGAAATATTTGTGAAAATGAGTTTTTCTCATCATATAGATATGTTTTGCACTCATTTCCAAGGTTTCACATACCATTACACAAGTGTTGTCGTTGTCCTCACAAAGTACATCAACGAGGCCACACTTATCATAAGTTGCAACAAAGGTTGTTTCATTAAGCGAACTATGTTTCCATATGTTTTGGATGATCTAGGTTGTATCACCAAGTATCCAAGTGTGTGGTCATAGTCAAGTTCTATCACTATTCACATTGGTTCCACTCATCCCACACTTTGACAAATTTTGGAGGATTTCTACCAACCTAGCCTCATCCAGCCTTCCTAAACTGCACACTTTACATCTTCAGCCTTCAAGCCTTTCCCTTTTCTGTTGGAACTACTCAATGCAAAGAAATCCCAACCTCCCTTAACCTCCAAAACTGTGTAAATGCTTCCTTTAGTGTCCTTCCATCAACCAGAGCTCACTGCCTCCCAAAGATATGTAGGTTTTTCCCTCAAGCCTCTCAGCTACTCAGTCCCCCTTTGCCTCCTGAAACTATGCAATTGTTCCTCCCAGAGCCCCATCCCACAACAACAACTTCCTACTTGAACTACACAATTTTGTCCCTCAGTGGGTACTATGCAAATGTTTCCCTTAGTGGGCACTACGCAATCTTATCCCTCAATCCAGCCTAGTCATTGAGCCTTCCCCCTTGACCTAATACCATTTCTTTCGTAGTCAATGGATTATCATGCATCATCCTAAACTAGGAGTTTATAATAGTGATGTCATCTTGTCATAAGTGAATTGTAGATACATGAATTATACCATGCTACTGTAAGATGATGAAGAATGAAATGAAGAAGGAGGACATGCTAGATGACACTTACGGAGACAAGGAGAAAATATAATCATCCGATAAGAAGACCAAGGAACCCTAGGGTATGATAGAAGATTAGTGATCAGGAGTGCATGAGGACTCCATATGATTCACAACCCTTTGGAGGGTAGGTATGAAAAACAAAGCACATCTTTCATGAAGTTGAAATGCACCTCTTAGTGTAGTATGAAGGAAAACTTACCATAGTCATATCATTATGTCTTCAATGACATGTATGGTCACAAACATTGAGAGTCATTCCATGTTTTCACTAAGTGTTTCACTCCATTTCACAAGGTAGGCAATATGCCATCTTTTTTCGCATTGCCTATCACACTTTATGCATAAGCTCATTTTGGTGGTTCCAAGTTCTCATATTTGTGTTTATGAGTTTTCCTAACCATGTAAACACATGTCGTACTCATTCAAAAAGTTTTGAGCACTGTTGCACAAGTGTCATCAAGATTATCATAAATTCTATCTTAGGTGTCGCACTTGTAGTAGTTGGTCATGAAGCGGTCACATGCAAGAAAAAGTGATTTTCATGTGTCATAGTTGATCAATGTTGTTGAGTCGTCAAGTATTCTAAGTTTTAGGACATATTCGAAGCTTCATCACTTCACCTGTCAGTCTCACTAGTCCAACACTTAGCCTTTTCCGAAGAAGCTCCTTGGCCCCTCAACATGGCTTAACCCAACCGGCCTAGACTACACATTGCACAGTTCCAATTAGTATGCTATGACCCTGACCCCAAGATTTTCGTAATGCGCAGTTCCTATCCCCCAGGACTGTTTCATTATGGAATTTGTGAGCTCAAGACCAGCTTTCTCTTATAGAACTACGCAATCTAATGATTCAGTCTTCCCTTACAAAACTACACAGAATATGCCTTCAATGGTTCTCCTCTCATCTTCAGACACTGTCTCCCATAACTACGCAAAATTCAGTTAGCCTTCCTCTCCAGATCCATGCATAAATATTCCACAATGGCGCCTCCTTCACTCGGACTAATTTTCTGCCAAAAGTATGTAGAGGTTGTCCCTCAGCCTATATTGAACTTTGCATTGCACAGTTCTATGCCTGAAGCCTTAGCCTTGACTTCTACAACTACACAATGTGCAATTACTGAGCCTCCCTCTCTGACCTATAACACAATTCTGGCTCAGCGTTGGGAGCTGAATGAACCATCTTAGGTTACGATGTTTTTAAACTGATGTTGTCTCGCCATGAGTGAATTGTAGATATGGGAACTTAACGGGATGATGAAGAAGGAGATGAAGGATGAATACCTTCAATGGACACTCTTGTATCCGAGCATGCAAGATGATCTAGCAAAGCAAAGAAAAGGGAAATCAACTCGCGACCATAACCCAACACATGAGATCGCTCAAGAATCCTTTCACCAAGCCATGAGGTGGTGGTAGACAAGAGTATTATGAATTAGACATCATTAACAACAGCATCAGTGACTTGACACTACCACAAAATCTAAGCAGTTTACATTAGCAGTGCCATGTCATGTATTGTCATGAGAGTTTATATGCCACATCATCATTGTGGACCAGTATATTATATTCAAATGTATTGTAAAATGGAATTCCAAAGGATACACATGAATATGGAGAATCATGTAAGTTGAAAAGTCATAGGAATTTTAACAATCATGAGGGTAGTCAAAGAGTCATAAACAGGAAGCATCACCACTTGGTTATATATAACCCCTCATTGTATGAGCATAGGGACTTCTCACCTTGGCTCTTCCCACAAGGAATTAGAGAGATCAACTAGTTCTCTGAGGAGAAAGGAGTGGCTGCAACGTCTCACTATTGGGGCTAGTGATATACTTTGTAAACATGTGTCTTCGAAATTTTTGTTAACAATAACTTTTTCTTTGAACTTTTAAGGCCAGCACATTCTTCATGCATGGACTGTGAATGTTTGTAAGACTATTCTATGGACATTTGTATTTCATGTTTTCTTTCACTTGTACTAATATAGTTGAACTATTTCGGTTATTTTAGTTCTTATGTTATTGAGAATGTTTTGTAATGGTTGTTATTGTTGTCCCATGCTTGTGGAATATTCCATGGGATAATAGATAGGTATTTCCTTCTTTGTTGGTTGTAATGACCATCACATCTTCTATGGACTATTCCGTTGGATGTTAGATGGAGTCTTCTGGTTCATGTGTCTCTCTTCCTAGGTGGTATTGTTACCTCTAACTTAGAGGATCACTTTTATCCCCCCTTTACAGTAGAAGAAACTTGACACAATTGCAACTATACACTCACCAAACACACCTACCTTGCTTTTAGAAGACACCATGGCATCACTCTCCTGTGATGGTAGCTAGAGATAAGGAAAATCTTTAAGGATTTGGAAACTAGGCCTTTATAATGGATGGGACTCCACCAAATGGTGTGAGGTCTGATTGGGACGTCATATGAGGGATATCCCCTTAGTTGATGGATTTCTAGCACTGTCAACAACAATCGAATATGACATGGATGGCTTAAGAGGCAACATACATGGTTTAAAAATATAAATAAAAGGAGACATGAATGTTTTAAAAGCAGACCTGGAAGCAATGATGAATGTCAAGATGGAAGGATTGACTAAGCTGTTGCAAGAAAGGCTTCCAGGCG
>APFE030782132.1:0-12832 GCA_000404065.3 Pinus taeda
GAAATTTGCAACATGCCAAAATCATTTCCACCATAATTAAAAAATCAAATAAAACAGAGACCAATAAGTAAACTTTATTGATAATGATTTTAGGGAAAGATAAATATGACCAAGTAAATCATAGTGTAATATTAACTTTAATACCACAGGTGTTGGGCTAATTTATTAACACAAATTAACACAAGTATTTCATTATCAATCCAGGCTTGTAAAATTTGGAGGCATGTCCATAATGTATGGATATCAGATGTAGTCAAGATTAGAAGATAAAATATGAAGAACTAAGGAAGTACATATTACAAATATAAATCTAGTCAAATAATTTCTAAATCACTTTTGCAATATATGTGAGATGAAGTGGCTCTTAACTTAAGAGGTCCATTTATGTCATTCTTCTACAATATTACTTAATAAATAGAAATAAAATAAAAATAGAAATCATTAATTGACAACAGCTTAAGATGCATAAATAAAAAATGAAAGAGGCTCCAAACTTAGGATATCCTTGATATTCCTCATCACAAATTCATTCATCATTATACTATTGTTAGAAAGCTGGAATTACATAAAACGGCTTGAAAACAAGAAAAATGAACTCTAGTTTTTATTCAGTAATTCAATAGAAGGAGGGTTCAACTTGAACACTTTGTTGTCCCTTCATATCAAAATAATAAATAAACTAAGATTCATCAGCAAACATAAATAATCACAAATCAATTCAAGTAAGAAAATATGAAGCAAAATAAGTAAACAAATCTGAAGCAACTAGCTCATGAAAATCAAGCTAGTTTAACAAAGAAGTGTACTTAGCTTGGAGTGGGGGTCCTCAACCCTTGCCTTGCACACTTGAAGAGGTTATCAACTACTAAAACTTTAGTCAATCGTCCACACCATTGAAAAACAAAATGAAAGTAACACAGATTCTTCAAATTAACTTCAAATATTCAAATGTCTCCACATAAATTATATAAATTCTACATCCATAAGCCTTCAAAGTTTTGCCTTTAATAGAAGATTATGAAACAAACTAATCCAAAGTATATCTAACAAATATATCTTTCCATATCAACCTATCCAAGTTGAATTCATCCAACCTATCACTAAAAATATGGAAAATCCCATGAAATCATAAAACTATCCTATTTTCTAGGGATTTTCTAAGTGACTGGTCATGGTTGACCAACTTTGATTGAGCCTGATTTAGCTTGGTTTGACTGAACCAATTGGAGTTAGTTCAGTCCTAGTTCCCAAGATTTCCGTAACTATATCCATTTTGTGCCCAAGTGTCCTACAAATATGACGTCCATATAGTTATTATGGGAATTTATGATTCTGTCCAAAAATTGCATTTGAAATTCAATTTCCATAAAAACTTCTAGAAATTGAAAAATTAAAATTAAATACCTGAATATGCATAAAATACATCAAAATGAGGTGGATGTTGGTAAATGGATGGAAAATATAGAAAGTAAGTATGTTTTCTTAAGCAAAATTGGATGAAAAATAAGGGCCAACATCTCCCCCTTGTTGATTCACAAGCATGTCCTCATGCTTGTTTCTTCCTCTTGGATATTTTGACTTTGTTGTGAATCATGTGCCTGAACTTGATGCTTCCTGCTGTTCTGCCTCTAATAGATAATCTATCCCCATACTGTGTTCTTCCTTGTAAATAGTAGCTTTTCCCTTCTGTTTCTCATATTTGTTTTTCCACATGTTTTTCTCTTTAAGCCACTTGAGTGCCTATTTGCAAAGTATATAATTCTTTATCTTTAGTTTGCCTACCTCCTCATTTAATTTTTCATTCTCCCTTACTAACTTTGCATTATTTTTCTTGCATGTTTTATTTTCTTTCTTCAAGTGCTTTTCCAAAATCTTGTTTATTTCTAGTTGATCTGTCAATTCTTTGATTTTGCTCAAGTGCAACACTTTTTCTAGTTCCCGTGTATCTTTTTCAAATGATGTGGCTTCCACATGATCAACATATGAGTCTTTTTCTAAAGCTTCTTTCTCCAATCTCTCAATTATGTCTTCTACCTGTTTCTCCGTAGAAAATGTTTCTACAATCTGTACTTCTTGGTCCTTGCTGCTTATTTCTATTGGGCTCTTTCTACTATGCCTCCTAGGAGTGGATATGAAGGATGTTTCCTTTTCAACCATAACAATGTTGTTTCGCTTCTTAGACTTGGTGCTTGGATAAAGTGGTGATTTGATGATGCCCCTAGTTTCCTGATCTGTTTTGTACTGTTCTTCAATGACTTGTTCTTCATGTTGGTTTTGGACTAAAAAATCTCTCCAGATCATGCCCTGAGCTTTTACTTGATGCTCTAAAATAATTTTTATTAGTCCCTGATGATAAACTTGAGCTTCTCTTAGTTTGTTCTCATTTCTCACTGACTCTATCATCTTGATGATATTTCTGGAGAATAAGTTTATTTTGAATTCTCCTTTAATGTGTTGGAGCAGCCTCACATGATACAAATGTGCAACACTGTGTCTTCTATCACATGTGAAGAATTTTTGAATAATCAAAACTAACTCTCCCCATGGCTCGTTGAACCACTCCTTAGGTATTCCTTTAGTTCTGTCAAAGGCTCCCTTCATGTTTTTCTCTAAGAAGAAAGTCCATGCTTTCTCCTTGAAGTGTAGGCCTTTATGATAGTTTTCTCCTATCAATGGAAGATCTAATGCTTGGGAGATGTATTCTACAGTCAATGGAATGATTAAGATTCCTAACATTGTTTTATCTTGGGTATAGTTGTTTAAAAACTCCCTGATTATACTTTAACCTTTGAAGAAAACTTATAAGCCTTGCTTGATATAATTTTTCTACTGTTTTCTTCTTCCACTGTTCAATCTAAAATTTTGGTTCTATTCTGATGGTCATGTTTTCTGAAAACCAATTGATATACCCTTCTACTGTCCTTAACCTCATTTTTGAAAATGAAAATAACAATTGTTCATGCATAAAGATCTTTTTGATTTAGTTAGTAGTAGGGATTACCTTTCTCCTGATACTCTTTGGAAACAATAAAATTAGGCTTGTTTAATCTCTGTCTTCACTGCAACAATAAATCAATGTTCTTTTCAAAACATTACCCTTTTGTAAATGAAAAACAAAAACAAACATCCTGCTTATACTCTGATACAAAAAACCATTCTCGGTTTTGTTCTTCTTTCACCAAAACTCTGCTCTGTCCATATAAATGAAGTGCATATCATTCATTGTATTCTCTGTTTATAAGAAAAGAAATGGAAAATCGAAACTCTATTTTGATTTGATTTTTTTTCTATAAAGAAAAAATCACACCATAGCTTTCTCCTTTCAATTTTCATTTTTCTTATAACTTTCCTATGGTTATCAGACTCATTTATATGTCAAACTGAAGTCATTCTCTCATTCATTGTTTGTACAATTAAGGCCACTATTTGTGCAATCAATCCATTGTTTGCGCAATAAAACTATAACCAATTCACTATATATTCAACCAACTCGGTGAAATCATTTGTTTTATGCAATAAAATTACAAATTTAACACTCTGTCTTATCAACCAATTTGGCAAAAACATGTGTTTATGCAACCAGACTTCAACTTAACATTCTGTCTCATCAACCAATCCTTGGTGAAAACATGTGTTTATGTAATCAAAACTACAGCTAAACACTATGTTTCATCACTCAATCCTCAGTGAAAACATGTGTTTATGTAATCAAAACTAAAACTGAACACTCTGTTTCATCACTCAACTTGGCGAAAGCATTTACTTATGCAATCAAAATTTAACTTTCATTTTGTTTCATCAATCAATTTTGGCGATTTCATGAGTAAACATGGAGGATTCGAGTTGATTTACCTATTTGCAATAGAATGTCGTGATTCTCTTTATGTCGTGGCTTAATCAACCTGCATTTCATAATGTTTGCGACTGTTAAACTTCATTTAAAAACCTTATTTCTTTACTGATGGTAGACTTAACGAATGACAACTTAACAAATAGTAAACGATGGTTGGAGCACTCTCTTATATCTTGGAGCCAAACTTGTGTTTCATTTAAAAATCCTGAGATTTCCTCACCAAAACATCCGTTGCATTTATTGAGAGAAATTGAATTTTGGTTTTACTTTCTTGTTCATGAGATCTTCTTTAGTTAACTCCGATTGCTTTGTTAGTTTTCTCAGCTAATCCCTCAATCTACTCCGTTTTTTCTTCTTTTCTCTTTGATTTCCCACTGCTATATCTCTTGCCTTTCCTCTCTCGATTTGATTTCCTCTGTTTCCGTGTTTTCTCTATCAAACCATTCACCTCAGGCTCTTGACTGTGTGCTAATAGCTTATGCAACACTTTCTCATTCTCCTTGAGCCTGCAAATGGTTGTGATGGTGGAGAGAAATTGATTTTTACAACATTCTGTGTGTAAAAATGGCGGAGGTATATTGCATGAGCACTATTTGAATGTAAAACTCACGTGTTGTTTGAAACGTTCACTGTTGTGTTTTCAAATTTTAGTTAACCGTCCCACTTCCTGCGTCCTCTGACTGCTTCCCTTCATAGCTGTCCTTCATTTCTTCGTGGACGTCTTGCATAGCTACCCATAGTACTTACCTCCACATCTCAGCTTCTATTACTTGACCTTTGACTACTGTATTACTCATTTCACCGTATAGTCTACCTACCATACGTTTCATTTCCATCGACTTGTATTGTTATTCATTTCATTATGGTGCATTGTGATTTGATCGCTGCTTTGAATTTCATTATAGTTTTATTGCATGGCTTGTAGTTTTATTGCATGACCTTATCCTCGTTAACTATCATTGCACCTCCTCTTCATATCCATTTCCCACGTCTTATACCTCTGAAACATTTCATAATGTTTGTTTGCATTACATAGCCATCACATGATTTGCATTACGATAACCTTTTCACTCAATAGCATCATTTCTATGCACTTTAACTATAACTTGTTGAAATAAATTTTTTAGATTTCCTTCACTTTATATTATTTCATAATGCACATATTTCAATAGATGTATGTTAATTTTAAAATAACCATGTTCAGGTCATATTTAAAATTAATTTCATGATACTAATCTTGTGTATGGTTTTGTAGGTCCTAGGGTTTCAACTTTTGGACTCTCTATTTTAATCCATTTTCTTTTCAAAAGAAAAATACTTAGAGTTATGAAATATGAAATGAATATGGAATATGTAAATAGAATATGGAATATGGATATAGAATATTTGGAGTATTTTTATAGGATTAAATGTAGAATAATAGGTATGGATATATTAATAGGATAATATGATGAATAGAATAATGAGGGTAGTGAAATGAATATGTAGGTAAAATATGCATGTCAGGTACTAACTTAATCTTAACAATCTCTAAAAAAAATTCTAAACATTTTGAAATTTCTAAAAATTTTGAAATTTCAAGAGAATTTTTTTTTACTCACAATACTTTACTCCCTGATAATATTTGATGATGTCTTCTGGTCATATATCTTTGATGAAACGTCTAGGATAGATTGAAATGTAGAATTTATTTCTACTTCATGTTCTTGCATTCATCATTGATGCAGGGTCATTGATTGTTGATGTCGTTGAGGTCTCTTCTGTAATTTATACTTGATGATTTAGGTCCCTACTGTCATGTATATTTTTATGCAGTATTTGTAATATGATACATGTTTTTCCTAACATTTCAGGTCCCATCTGCACAATGTTTCCAATAAATTTTCAGGTCCTTTCTGTGATATAATTCAAGTTCCTTCTTCAATTCAGCTGCTCAAACTTTCAGCTAGTCAAACTGAGTTTCTTTTGCAACTTCCCCCTTGCTTATTTGAAGACTTGTCCTCAAGTCTTGTATCACTTTGGAGGTTTTCTTCTGCAAAATCAAACTGTCGTCAGAGTAAAACATAAATTTGTGAATTTACACAGTCCAAACTAGTTGGTTTTTCTCCATGAATTCTTATTTTCTTCATGTCAGTTCCCTGGTTTTCACAAGAAAATTTTTTATTATATTTTTTCTCTTGTTTTTTATTTTTTTATTTGTTTTTGTTTTTGTTTTTTTTATTCTTCTTCTAGAGTACTGGAAGACATATTGCTATGTTGTTCCATTACTTCCAGTTCAGTATCTTTTGTCATTTGTTTCAAAAACTTTCTTTATTGATAGGCTTATTGTAGATTTTATGCCTATGTCCGTTAACTAGAAATAGAGTAGATTCTTGATCAATTGTTTTTATCTAAATAACTCCATTATCAAAGATTTCTTCTTTCTCATATGGCCATAGCCAATGAGTTGTAAACATTTCCATGAAATCTTTGAATTTGGAGTCAAACAATAATGCCCAGTCTCCTTTGTTGAATGCTTTTTTCTTGATGAATCGATCATGCCATTTCATCCTTTGCTGTTGCACAAGAGTTGTGTGTTCCACTATTTGCTGTCTCTATTCATCCAGTTGATTCAATTCCATTATTTTCTGTTGTTGTGCTTTAGACAATTCAAGTCCTAACTTGAATGTTGTTGTAAATAATACTGAGAGGGGGGTGAATCAGTATTATCAAATCAATAAAGCTTTTTCATTTCCATATTCAGATTCATATATGCTACTTCAGTTAAGGAAAACCGCGTGTATACGTAACTGTGTGTAATGCAACAAGCGTATATCCAGTAAACTTATAATTCAGTTAGTTGCTTCTTAATGAGTGCATCAGAACATTATTAACAGTAAACATGAGCAGTAAAGAAGAACAAATCACACACATAAGAAATACACATGGACACCAAGATGTAAGGTGGAAACCCAATGTGGGTGAAAACCACCTGCTGCAATTCATCTCTATCTTCTTTTAATTAGAAACTTCTTTTTACAATGTTTCTGTACTGGTACAGTCTTATACCAGTAGGTAGGCTGCTACCTGCAGAAGGCTACAACCCTCTCTTGTTCACCAGCTTCTCCTGGAAGGGAGCTACAACCCCCTTAGCTCTTGTACTATCTAAGATACTAGTACGTAGGTACTGACCTACAGAAGGCTACAACCTTCTCTTTTCTTCCAGGGACCACGTTTCATAAATTTTCAGACTGGATCCATGAATAATATCAATCAAACATTAAGTATATTTGCATCAACCAATCTCCTTTGTACAAACCAATTCTGAATCAATCAATCACTTCTTAGAATGCTTTAACTAGAAAAACAATAATAGTAACCAGACACCAATTCTAAACCTAGAATATTGCAGCATTAAATAGAAGTAGCTAAAACATATTTCATGAGATGTACACTACTTTAATATGTAGAACCCTGCGTACATACGCAGATTTATCAAGGCCAACCATCGTATACGCTGTCTTCACTTGTTGAACTCGCGTGTATACGCACCTCTGATGTGCCGAACCTGCGTACAGATCTATAAAAGATATTTTACCCTTTTCACTTAATCAGACATCAATTATACCCAGATTATCAAATTTATAGATCTAATCATGCGCCAATTATAATTGATCAAAAATCACACAATGATACTACTATTCAAGCCTTAAGATCTCGACCCATCATTAGAACTTATCCATGTTTTAGTGCTCAGGTTCCTCCTTAATTCAGATCTACTTATGCACCATAACCCAATGATCAGTAATCTAGATCTTGCTCTTCATAAGATATTCAATGCTTAAGTTCATCCTCTTTTCAAATGGTCTCCTTCCCCTTTTATAGTCTTAGGCCTTACTCAAACCATGGTCAAAAACCATTGAGAACCAATACTAGGGACCCAATACCTGGGTTCAATACTTCGGACAAAATACCAAGGTCCAAATACCATGGACCCAAAAATAAGCTTTCCAACATGTACGTGATTTTTGGTGCATGAAAGTGCATGTATATGCATATGCAACTTTTGATTATCAAACCCGCGTGTATATGCGACCTTGTTAAGATGAACCTGCGTATATGTATTTTTCTTCCATTCTGAGAGCCTGAACTAAGATCTTCCATCTGAGTGAGTTACCATCAAGGACAACACCTGTGACATAGCGCCAAACCTCTGTCATAATGCCAACAATATCCCCCTTTGGAATTGATGGCAACCCCAAGTCACTCAAAGTCATTCTCCCCCTTTGTCATCAAGGGCAAAGGGTTATACTCCCCCTGAGTACATGCTGAATTCTCTGCTCTGCTGTGTTGTCCAAGCGCCCCCTGACTGTAGGCAAGGACTGCAAGAAGATGTTCCACAAGAAGAGACATGACTTTATACATCATAAATGACCTTCTTATCACTATAGACTCATACATAGGTCCATCTCCCAACCAAGTGGGAATATACCAATATTGACTCATCCACCCAACCAAGTGGGGATATACCAAGAATTTACATATGATAAAATAATAACATTACATCATCCATCCCAGGCATAGTGGAGAAACCAAGATAGGCTATTACATGACCTTGATAAGAAAACAAATACATGACATAGAGATGAAATATCTACAACAAGACTATGATAGTTATCAACAACTATCGTCAGTAGCATCTGTCAATCATCATTCAGACCAGCAACCATGTTCTCCCTTTGCACCTATTCCACCTGAAATCAAAACACTGTGAAATTGAACCAAGATCTTCTACGATTATGTCAACAATGCTTTATTAGAAGAATATATGCTCCCCCTAAACCTGTGCTAGATGGTCTCTGTTAGACCCATATTAAACTCTTTTTATCCTGAGCTTGGCCCACTGTTTGTGTTCAACCTAACATATACGCAACTGAATCCACACAAACCAGCATATGTACATGGATTCTCCTCGTTAAACTCGCGTACAACCACTTTTCTCTGAAACAGAAAAGTTTCAACAGCAAGATGATGCATCAACTACTCCCAGCTTCTGTCTGAGGTATTCAAATGTCTCCCTGGGAAGTGGTTTGGCGAGTATATCAGCAACCTATTCCTTCGAGGGAACATACTCCAATTTGACCTTTTGTTCAAGAACTTTTTCTCAGAGAAAATGATATTTGATAGGTATGTTCTTGGTCTTTGAATGCATGACTGGATTTTTTGAAATGCTGATTGCACTTGTATTATCACAAAAAATGGATATAGGTGGAGTACAAGTGATTTGAATGTCTTGCAATGTTTGCATCATCCAAAGAAGTTGTGTGCAGCAAGATGCAGCAGCTACATATTCTGCTTCAGCTGTAGATAAGTGAAATTGAGCTTTGTTTCTTGTTGAACCAAGATACTAATCTGGAACCCATAAAGAATGCACCACCACTAGTGCTTTTTCCTGTCATCCACGCTTCCTGCCCAATCTGCATCTGTATATGCATGAAGTGTTGATATCTGTATCTCTAGGATACCATAAGCCATAGTTTTGAGTTCCTTGAAGATACTTGAAAATTCTCTTAACTGCCTGAAGATGAGTTTCCTTTGGATTTGCCTGAAACCTTCCAACTATTCCCACTACATGCATTATGTCTGGTCGCGTACATGTCAGATAGAGTAGACTACCAATCATGGATCTATAGGTTGGTTGATGTACTGCTGCTGATTCATCATTTGCGCTAAGGCTACATCCTGTTACCATAGGGGTACATATCGATTTCGAATCTTCAATGCCATATTTCTTCAAGATCTGCTTGAGGTACTTGGTTTGTGATAAGAAGATACCGTCTTTATTTTGTTGGATTTGTAAACCAAGGAAATATGTTAGCTCGCCAAGGAAGGACATTTCGAATTCTTTCTATATCACCAAAGCAAAGTTTTGACTCATGGCTTCTTCATTGCTACCAAAGATGATATCATCAACATACACAACAAGTATTAGCAATTTATCATTATCAAATTTTATATATAAATTGCTATCGGTTGATCCTTTTGAAAAACCTTGTTGATGGAGGTATTTTTCCAGATGATAATACCAAGCCCTTGGAGCCTATTTAATACCATAGAGTGCCTTCTTAAGTCTGTGTACAAGTTTTGGATCATTTCCAAGGATGAATCCATCTGGTTGCTCAATATACACTTCTTCTTCTAAGTCCCCATTTAAAAAGGCAAATATCACATCCATTTGAAATACTTTGAAATTCTGAAAGCTAGAAAGAGCAAGGAACATTCTTATGGCCTCAAGTCTAGCAACTGGTGCAAAATTTCGTTCAAAGTCTATACCTTCTTGTTGAGCATACCCTTTACAAACAAGTCTGGCTTTGTTTATAATAACTTCTCCATTTTCATTCATCTTGTTTTTGAATATCCATTTTGTCCCTATGACATTCTTATCTTTTGGTCTAGGAACCAACTCCCAAGTGTTATTCTTTTCAATCTACTCAAGTTCTTCATCCATGGCCTTGACCCAACATTCATCTTTGCATGCTTCTCTTATATTTTGTGGTTCAGTGGAGGAGAGCAATGTTGGCATTATGATACAAGTGTTGTCCTTGATGGCAAGATGACAGATTATAGTGCAATAGGTCAATAGCAAAGAATTGATGATCAGCCTACAAAGAATGAAGAAAGATGAGTATATACACAGGTTCACTATATACCAAGTCACGTACATAGGCAGGTTATACGCAGGTTAACTATGTACCAAGTCGCGTATATACATAGGTTCGCTATATACCAAGTAGGGTATACATGCAGGTTATACACACAGGTTCACTATATATAAAGGAGCGTATACACGTGGGATTTATGATCAAAAGTCGCGTGTGCGTATGCACGCACTTTCATGCATAGAAAAGCGCGTACATGTGGGAAAGCTTATTTTTGGGTCCATGGTATTTAAACCTATGGTTTTGGTCCTTGGTATCGCGTCCGAAGTGTTGAACCCAGGTATTGGGTCCCTAGTATTGGTTCTCAATGGTTTTGGACCATGGTATTGAGTAAGGCCTAAGACTGTAAAAGGAGAAGAAGATCATTAGGCAAGGGCATGGAGAAAGTCTTGAATATCTGATGAAGTATGAGATCCAGTATGCAAGTTATGGGTTCATGATGCTTTTCTAAGGAGGAATCTAAGCGGTTGATGGAGAACAAGATCTAAGGATAGATTGGGATCTAAATGGCTTGGAATGAATCATCTCTATACGGTTTGATCATGCTTATTCTAGATCTGTATACTGACGCATGTAATGTTCTGTAAATGTTATGTTATGGGTATGATTGATGTCTGGAACAACTGCAAAGTTATGAGAAAATATTTGTAGATCTGTACGCATGTTGGCTTTGGTGAAAGCGCGTATGTATGCTGGTTTGGTTCGTCATAGTAGCATATACATTATGATATGTGATATTTGAAGTTGCAGTTGGATCTGGTTATTGTTGCAGAGTTCTGTTGTTTGTTCTGTGTTCTAGTGGCTATGTTGTTGACAAGGTTTCAGTGTTTCAGTATTAGGTGATTCAGAGATTGATGATGCAGGTGTAACTAATTTTGTGCTTCAATTTTGTTGATGGGTCCAGTATGAAAATTGGATGAAACGTGGCCTTTAGATTATGATGTTGTGTTCCATGAGTATCCAGTCTGAAAATTTATGAAACGTGGTACCTGGAAGAAGAAAGAGAAGGTTGTAGCCTTCTGTAGGTTGGCACCTATGTACTAGTACATCAGCTAGTACAAGAGCTAAGGGGGTGATAGCTCCCTTCCAGTAGCAGTTGGAAAACAAGTAAAGGTTGGAGCATTTTAGTAGGCCGGCACCTATGTACTAGTAAATGGATTGGCTAGTACAAGAGCTAAGGGGGTTGTAGCTCCCTTCTAGGAGAATCTGGAGAATGAGAGAAGGTTGTAGCCTTCTGTAGGTAGAAGCCTGCGTACTAGTATAAGACTGCACCAGTACAAAATTATTGTAAAAAGAAGTTTCTTATTAAAAAGAAGATTGAGACGAGTTGCAGCAGGTGGTTTTCACCCAGATTGGGTTTCCACCTTACATCGTGGTGTTCATGTGTGCTTCTTGTGTGTGATGATCTGTTCTATTTTACTGCTCCTGTTTACTGTTCATATGGTTAATAATGTTCTAATGCACTCATTAAGGATCAACTAACTGAATCATAAGTTTACTGGATATACACTTGTTGCATTACACACAATTGCGTATACACACAGTTTGCCTTAACTGAAGTAGCATATATGAATCTTAATATGGAAATGAAAAAGTTATATTGATTTGATAATATTTATTAACCCCCCCCTCAGTATTATTTCCAACAAGCAATGCTAGATAGCTTGAAGCTTCTAAAATAGTTCTTCTTGTTTGTACACTTGCCTCTTTCTGCCCCAAAATTTGAGTTTCTGGATGATTCTTCTAAACGTACCTGGATGGAGTCTTTTCTTCTATCCTTATCTGTTCTTCTGGAGCCTCATGGGTTTCTTCTTCATCATAAGTCTGATTTGATGTTGAAGGATAGTCCTCATCGTCTTCGAAATCTTCTGATTTTACTTGCCTAGGAATGTTTCCTTCTTCATCAACCACTACATCAATACTTTCAACAATTTTTCCAAGTCTTTTATTGTAACACTTATATCCTTTACTGTGGGGAGAGTATCCAAGGAGAATGCCTTCATCTGATCTAGGTTCAAACTTGCCAAGGTTTTCATCAGTCTTTTTGATGTAACATTAGCTTTCAAAAATTTTGAAGTATTTTACCATGGGAGTCTTACCATACCAAAGTTCATGAGGAGTTTGAGTGCTATTTACCCAGACGTTTGTCTTGTTGAGAATAGTAACTGTAGCAAATGCAACTTCACCCCAGAAGGTTGCGGGAGTTCCAGACTCATCAAGCATAGCACGAGCCATTTGTTGAACCATTCTGTTCATCCTTTCCACTACTCCATTTTGCTGA
>APFE030782138.1:0-16474 GCA_000404065.3 Pinus taeda
TGCAATGAGGCTAGTGGAGAAGAATCCTTCTCCTCCATCAGCCTAATATTTATTTCTTTCTGTTTCGAAAAAAAAATAAAAATAAAAATAAAAAATAAAATAAAAAAAAAGAGAAAAAAAGAAGAAGAGAGAAAAATGTGTATAAGCCTGAAAACCAATCTTGGATTGGCAGTCTTATGCATAAAATATAAGGTGAAAATCAAGGTCACCTGACACTTTAT
Organism: Pinus taeda; assembly: GCA_000404065.3. Taxonomy (NCBI): domain Eukaryota; kingdom Viridiplantae; phylum Streptophyta; class Pinopsida; order Pinales; family Pinaceae; genus Pinus; species Pinus taeda. Next base: position 222 of record APFE030782138.1, read on the forward strand.
ATTTTCCACCATCATCTTCATTCCATTTCGCTTCTTCCATTTCATTTCGTCATTTCATCCACATTTCATTCATCCAATCATTCTCCCTCCACCTCATTTCTTTCCATCCATCCATCCATTACATTCCATCTCACCAATAAAGTCATTGTCAGATTTATTTCACACAGCTAAAGTTATTTTGTGCAGACAGAAGGGTATTACTGCAGTTTCTGCAGCTGAGGAGCAATTTCGCAGCCAATATCCCAATTCCGCAGCCAATACGCTTTCTGTACCTGCATAAAAAAACACAGTCTGTTTTAAGAAGAAATCTGCAGTACAAAAGTCATCAGCAAAAAAAATTGAAAAAGGTCATGTAGCAGTGACAAACAATGAAAGGTTAGTGTCAGATAAGCAAAAGGAATCAAAACACAGACACCTAAGGTATGATCTAATTTCTAAACCTACGATTATAACATTTTGCATGGTTTACGAGTTGTGTTGTTTGCCATTTAATGTAATGATTACCAATCCTCTCCATTACTCGACCGAAATCCCCGTATCTCTCAGCCTTAACGGCCACCATTCATCACAATTTTAAAGCTCACACACGGCTGCTCTTCCATTAAAATTTTTGTACCTAAGTGACGTAGACAATTGCACTACGGCTCTCTGCGTTTTGATTCCGCAGCCAAATGTACACTCGTGACCGAAGTCTAGGGACTTAACCGTTTCTTCTCATCATTCATAACCCTCCTACGCATGTATAATCTCATTCACGCAGTTGATTCACTTCCGCATTTTCCTTGTTTTTCACTGCTCTGCCTTATTCACTGCTCTGCCTTATTCACTACTCTGCCACCATAACCATACTCCGTTTCATTTTTCTCCTCTGCTAAACTTTGACCACTGTTGTGAGTGTATTACGGCTGTTATGTTGAAGCCGTAAATCTACTGTGTTGAAACCACTATTGAAGATGTAAAGCTGTTGTGTTGAAGTCACTGTTGAAGCCGTATAACCCTTTCTCCAATGTATTAAAACAGAGCCGTAAAACAAGCCAGAGAATTGATGGGTAAAATTTTGAGGGCAGAGCCAGAGGGCTCCAAATTTCTGGAAGGATATCCCCAAGTCAAAGACGCTTTGCAGAAGGCAAATTGGCTCTAGTGCATTAAAAAATTCAAGGGTTATCATAGAGAGGTCACAAAGACTTTTGCACGTTCTTTCAAAGACAAAGACAACCAAGTGGAGATAGGAGATCTGAAATTTACAGTCACTGGGAGCAGTTTGGCACAGGCAACTTCACTACCACAAACTGGGGAGAGATGGTTCAAAAACCGATCAGTACAAGACCAGCAATGGAAGAAAATTCTAAAGAATCCAGGTATGGACACTAGCATCTTTACAAAGGGAATCCTTGTTAATCTTGTCAAAGAAGAATGGACAACTTTGCTTCTACTAGTACAAAAATTCTTTACATGTGAGGCAAGGTTTGGAGTTCTATATGTTTATCATGCCAAAATTATGATGCATTTCTTAGGAGAGCATGACATTAACCTTCCATAATTTTTACTCTCAAGCCTTAGAAAAATGTGCTCCATAGTCCAAAGAAACCCAAGAAACATTGAGCCACATTTATATCATCATGGGCTTGTCAAAATACTAATTGAAGAACAGTTAAAGACCAAAAGGGATACCTGGGAAAGATTTCTTGTGAGGAACCACTTCCAAGAGGCAGGAGAAGCCTCTGTGCCTAGAAAGAGTAGAAGAAAAAGAGAAGAGGTTACCCCAGAAACTGCTGTCCAAGAAGAAACTGTCCAAGACCTTGCTGAAGAAGAAAATGTTACCCATAACTCTGAGGAAGAAATTGACCTTGAGCCTGCTGTAGACATTAACCAAACAGCCCAAGGAATCATTACAGAGACCCTGCAAGAAATTGTACAAGAGGCTGCTCAAAAGAAAAAGGAGAGTAGGAAGAAACAAAAGAAAGATAAATGAAAAGCTATAGCCCAAGAAACCTACCTCACTCCTAAAAATTCCAGTGAAGAGGACACTCAGCCATTGGCACATAGGTTAGCTCAACTTCATGAGGCTGCCCTTTCCAAGAAGATGCAAAAACGAAAGCAGAAGCAACCAGAAGAAAAACAGAGCATCACCACCGTGAGGAGGAGCAGCAGGTTACAAGGAAAAATAAAGGCCACAAAGAACAAAGAGTCATTCTTTATTGACTTGAGCACACCTGAGAAGGTTGCTACAAGGCTTGAATTTGAGAAAAGCCCTCCACATGTTGAGCAGGTTGAGACTAGTCCTCCACGTGAGGAAAGTCCTCTTGAGCATGAACCTGAATTTGAGCATGAGCCTAGTCCAAAGAGGTCACCGGAGATTGACCCAAATCAGTAGAGAGTATATAACTACTTGGAGACATTAGAACAAGTTGCTGCTGGTCCAAGCACTGTTCTACCTCTTGAACAACAGGTTCAATCACTGAAGGAAGAAGTATTTGAGCTAGAGGTACTAAATCGCCACATCAAACAGGAAAATGAAAAACTGAAGGAAAAGAGCAATGTGGACAAGATGGTTCACGATAATACAATGCTTCATATGGGTCTTTGGAAAAAAGAAAACAAAAAGCTAAAGAAGAAATGCAGGAAGCTAAGAAGAGCTTTGATCAATTTAAGATTCAGATGCTTGATGAAAAGACCAAGAGTCAATGTGGCTACACAGAGGAAGAGGAGAAGGCTAGATGTCTTAGCAGAGGCATCTCAGCAGATGGATTAAACAATATTTTCATTGCATGAGGACATGCAACACCCTCGTAGTGGGGGTATGTAGAGCCTCTAACTTGCGCCTAATTATCCATCATTACCTACAACGTTTTCTCACTTATCCCTCTCTTTTGCCCTATTTTCCTCATAAACTTACCCAGATCATTACATTTGATGTCTTTAAGCATGATTAGTTGACTTTGCTAAATGTTTGACTGTTTGTCTACATTTTTGACATATGCACAGAGTTTCCACAGCTGTCTGGCAATTCCGTAGCCATTCAGCAATTCCGCAACCTTTTCATTGATCTCCATGTTCCACGTGTCATTTTGAAAAACGAATCACATGGGCACGTTGGAATGAAGGTGTTGAAGGTTCCTGTGCTATTGGTTTGGTCAGCAACGCCACGCATACCTCCGGTCAACGAGGATCCAACTTCGGTCAACAAAGCCAGCTCAAACGGTGCTGCGTGAGCTGAAAGGTCACGTCACTCCAGATGGCAACTCCTCCACTCTATGCAGGTCATGGGAGACAGGATCCAACCTTGGATTCAACCTCCATGACGACCGTACCTTCCAGATCACCCACGGACCTATTGACGTGTTGCTGAACCATTTAATTAGCATGTTGTCAGTTAATTTCTAGTTTCATCTTTTACGCAGTAGGCAGTTGTTCATACGCTTATAAAATCCAGTGTCTGCACACGCTTAAGGATTAGTTTTTAGTTGTTTTGTTTATGTAATTGCTACACTTTTAGTGAGCACAGAAACTCTGTTTTGAAGCTGCTGTTTCAGCACTTTTTGACTGTAATTTCTACATTATGAATTAATAGAAGACTGCTGTTTTGACTCCTTTACGTAGCTGATCTTTCTTTGGGCTTTGTGGATGGAGGGTCCCCGTTCATAACAACCTTTGTACAGTAATTTACCTTTATGTTCTTGCCATTTCCTTCTTTTGAATTCAACAATTTTCCTTTTCTTAACACATGTACAGATTTGATTTACTTTCACTGTCATTTCATTTCCAGCATTTACTTTAAACTGATCAGTACTGTTTTCTGCAGGTGTTAGCCCGAGATTGTGTGTCTTTGTGTATTTGCTTTATCTCTAATAGTATTTTCAGTTGTCATATTCATAATTGCTGCCTTTACTCTGTTTTCCTAGCTGATTTCTAGTTTAGTTTCTCAAGTTGTATGCTAACATATTGATGGTCTCTTTATCATAAGCTATTCATCTTTAAGAGATCAAAATACTAATAAATTACAGCTTGCTTTGAGTACTTTTTAGACTTATTTCTAACTACTTCTTAATCGTGTTTCACATAATACCATATGTTGGAAGCAGAGAGTTAGGAAGAGTTAAACATTATAACTGGTCTTTAAAGTAGTCTTTCTTATCTTTTTATTGCAGCAGCATGAGTAGTGACTAGTGCTATTAGAAAGTGGTTTTTCCACTTTGCTTTCAGTTTCATTTCAAGTTATTTCTTTCAAGCTTTTTCCTTTGCAAATTTAGAAGGTAGTTAGAAACCACCAATAACACACACGCACCCATTTAGAAATCACCTTACACACACTATCACTCATCTGTTTATAAATCTCCATTCCATCTTAGGAAGATAAATTGATCACAAACAACACCCCCAAATGACAAAAAGACTTAAGAGGTTGCCTAAGTACATATAGTACACCTTCACTTCATCAACTTACGAGCCCCGGGTTGACAATTAATGAAATCAATTTAGAAACACTAAGTTGACCAAACAAGGGTTTTGTAACAACCTTGGTGAAAATTCCATGTAAAAATATATAAATACCCCAAATGATGGGATACGTATTCTGAGCAGATTGTTGGGAAGGACATTCTAGGGGGTTTTCATATGGTTATTTATGGCTAAGGAAATTGTGAAACGAAATAAGGAACTAAAGAGGAAAAAAGGTATTTTGACACATTTATTTATGAAAATAATGGAAATTAGGAGAAAAGGAAGGTGAAAGGTCACAGGTTGCATGCGAGGAGGAAACTGAAGGAAAATAATGGAAAATGAAGAAAATAGAGGCCTCATTCATAAAAAGGCTTATGAGGACCAATGGGCAAGGCTTGATCAGTTTAGTTTTGGAACTCTCTCATTATTCTCTTTCTCTCTCATACTCTTGGACACTTAGAGTTTTCTTGGAGCACTTTTCCATTGGAGCAAGAAAGGAAAAGAAGGTAAGAGGAAGCAAAGATCAAGAAAGGAAATGCAAGATCAAGTAGCTACAACAAGCTTCATTGTAGGTATCGACTTGGATGTGCATTTCCCTTATTAGGGTTGGCATGCAGGGGATTGCATGTTTTTATTGTCTGCCATGGCATGGGATTTTCCAGGTGTGACAGTATTTTCAACCTATCCTCGATATTTCCTTATAGACTTAATGAGATGGGTTCTCTCATTCAGTTTATGTGGGATGGTCGGATTAGATTTGAAGCTAAGTGGGGTGGATATACGAATTGACAAACACATGGTGTAGTGGTCCTTGAAACAAACTAAGGATCGTGAAGCCACTGGCCTAGTAACCCCTGAACCAAACTGTGGGTTGTGGTAAAGCTAGATTGTGTGTCTCGGTGGGCCTAGGAACCATTTCCAATGAATGGCAAGATATACGGTAAAGCTAAGAGGTGCATTTTCTCTCTGTTGGGCCTAGTGGTTCTAGGATGGAATGCCTAGTAAATCCTGGATGGTATGTCTCAGTGTAGGGCCTAATGTTCCCTAGATCGAACTGTGGATGTACAGTAAAGTCTAAGAAAGTAGGAAGCACTCAAATTCCTCATGATGTAGGTGGATAAATCCAGTGGCATCCACATTTATTGGTGTTTTTTGATGCATTATATGAGTCCCACATTCATGCTTGGAATATGGAATAGGGGTGATTGGCTAATGAGAGACTTGGCTCAACCAATCTATGGTTGGGTAGAACATGGTAGTCCCATCCCGGTTGGTTCATTGCATTGATTAATGAGAAATTCATTCCATTGATTTTTACCTGTGTATTAACATATATATATATATATATATATATATATATGATATATATATATATAATATATATATAATATATATATATATATAATTATAGATATGGATTTTGATGGCTGATATGTTCATTGTAATGTTGTTCCTATTATGCTAGTTAGATGTATATTTTATGACAAGAGCTATGTATGGCTCTTAGCATGTTTTTACTTATATTTGAATGGATATGGTATCTATGACCTTATAAGTGATAAGGATAAACACGACATGAGGAAGCAATGGTTCATGGAGATTCTTAGATAAGTATGAGATCCCTACACTTAATTCTATTGTTTACACATGTACGCTACATGTCATAATATGTTTGATGAAATTCCTATCATGGCTAATGTTGTACCTTAAGAAACCAATTTCCTGGCTGTAGAGAAATTGTGCTTAAGACACTAATAAATATTATTTATTGTCACTTATTATTGGTTGTGTTCTCAAATGAAGGACCTAGAAAAATTGGTCTTTAACCCTTAATACATGTATGACTGGAACATTTCAGAATGCCATTTGTTGCTAGATATAAATGATGAGTGAATAAAGCTTGAAGGAGAAGTTAAAGATAATATGTTGGTTTTTCACAAAAGCTATTATCTGTAACTTAGACGAATTATGAAAATGAGAACTGAATCATAGAAAATATGTTGCTTAACACAGAAACTACTATTTGTGACTCTTGGAGAAGTTAGATATAATATGTTGGTCTTTCACAGAAACTATTAACTATAACTTAGAGAGGAAGGTGGAAACTTCAAGTATAGGAGCTCTCTTTTAAGGAATTTTAACTTTATCTACATAAGAAAATAAAGACCTGCAACTTCATTACTATACTTGAAAGAAGAAAACATAACATGACACATGACAGAGAAGGTTACAAAATTATACCCAAAAACTCATGGAAACTTCTGATTCTTTCATTAATCAACGACGATATTAGGAATACAATGGCCTAGTCTCTGAGTTCTCCAAAATTCTAACCCTTTCTTTGTAAATTTTCATCCTTATATACATTGTGGAACAGTTATTGATTTCTGAAACTGCCCAAATTATTTAATTGTTTCTCTAACTATATGAAGTAAAAACTATTACAGAATTTTACATAGGGTAAAAGACACCTCAAAGACCCCGGATGTGGGTGGTTAAATCTGCCTTAAATTCGATGGGACTGAAGTGTGCTGACAAAAGCTGCCACCTGCCAGCCCTGTACAGAGATGCCATTTACATATGGCCAGATGATCATAAGCAGGTGGGCTTCGTTCTGTTTAAAGGAATTTGTGTAGGCTACTCTGATTTACCTTTCACCTCCGCACGCTATGTTATGTCCTAGCTCTCGGCCCCCATGAATGTCACAGTAATGGCGGGAGCGTCTCGAGGCAGGGGAATGGGCATTAAAACCAGCCTCCGCCATGGGTTTCTTCAGGTGTCTCTTATATTATGTTGGTTGGGCCCTTGCTCTGTTAGCTCGAAGCAACTGCCTCTGTCAATTTCCTTGACACTCTTTGATTGTTTGTTTGTCTGGCCTAAGTCCTACCTCTCTGGTGGTTCGTTATGGTACCCATAAGGGTGCTGACGCTGTAGACATGCCTCGCACCCGCCAAAGGGTGTTATGCCGTAGAGGCACCTGTCGGGGGGCGCCTTCTCGCCATCCTTACCTCTCTCCCCCTAGCGAATTCACTTCTAGCCAATACCCTCGCACTCACAGTGGGAGAGGGCACTTTTTGTGGCCCAGTCAATTCCTTGAGCCCAGCTCTCCAGGTTCCTCATCCTTGCGCTCCTTCAGTTCTGCAATCTTCACATTTAATTGCACCCTGAACTGTCCTCGGATTATAGCCCATGTCTCGGTGCTCTTTCTCGAGGAAGCCCAGGAAGAGGGCGAGTCCAGTGTTCCTCAGGAGGACCCAGGCTTAGTTCCTGTGCCGAATTCTGGCTCCCCGCGAGCTATGGAGACTCCGGCAAACAATGTTAATGACACAGTGATGGAGCCAACGGCCCTAGGTTAGTCAGTGAATGAGGATGCCCAAGCGCGGGATCTGGCTGATGGTGGCTGGTACAGGATCGTGGAGGAGCCTCCAAGCACCTAATTCATGCTCAACAGCTCCGTCTCAGGTTATGCGACCCAATATTGAGGACTTCTTGCCAATGTTGACAATTTTTGTAACTGTTGTTATGTCGAGGGTTAATATGCATGTTTTTTGTAATGCATGTAATCTTAGCAAGGCCAAGATGGGTAACTATGGATCCCCTGTGTGGGATTGCATAACATGGCCTAGTCCAAACTCTCTGTTCTGGACAATTTTCTGTTTCAAGCCGCCTTTCCTTCTGGGCCACTGTTTCTTATGCTAGTCATGCTGTAATTGTATACCTTTAATGTGAATAATAGAATAGTCTTATTTAGAAAAAAAAAAGACACCTCAAAGAACATGAAATAATAGGAACATAACTGAATTCAGAAAAGGACGATAACTGTTGGCTTCCTCTATTAATCCGCTGCTGAATTCCTCTGTAAATGCCCTAATGATGTTTAATTCATTTTAGCCATAATGAAATGTGTTTAGCTTGTGTAATCCTGGGCTTACATACATAACTGGTGTTTGATTGGCCAAAATGCAATGAAAACATACCCAATTGTCTTCCTCTTCAGATTCAGCTCTAACCCTGATTTTCCACTTTACACAATGAAATTAACACGAACCTTTGCTTAATACGGAACTTAAAAAGAGTAAATCTTGCTCTATAAATCTGTCAAGTCCGCCCGTTTAGCGCTCCATTGACTTCCAACGCAAATTGCAATTGGCCCCTTTCAAATGATATATCCCCACAAAACTTAACTTTACACACGCTTAAGCTGCATATGCATAAATCCTTCATATTTGTGCTATTTCTATTATATACCTTTTATAATAGAAATATGCCATAAAACAGGTTTTTTCCTCTTTTAACACAGGCTTCGCACAACTATCGAGGCATACCTTTTCCGCCGATATATCCCCACCATAGATCTGCGCTTTTCGGATCAGACGATCTATAAATATTTCGGGTGGGACATAAGCCCAGAGAATACTCGCATGAAATGAGAAGTTTTCTCTCTCCACCCAGCTGTTACGTGTTGAATGATAAGTGGGATTAGGTCAGCTCCAATAAAAACCACTTACCACTTTTGCTCCACCCAAAATCCCACTTGAAGCTTTCAATCAACCTTTTCATACCCCTCGCAGACCCGCTGGGGCTTATAAAACATAATATATATACGCCTCGGGTTTGGCCTATTCAGCGCTTATTTTTATTGTAATCCTTTATAATAGAAATACATATAAAAATGTAGGGCTTTTCGATATAGCATACCTGCCAGGACTTTACAACAATATATATATATATATATATATATATAATATATATAATATATATATATATATATATTATTATATATATTATATATATATATATATATAATATATATATATATAATATATATAATATTTTGGTTTTGGCCTTGCTTAAATCGCAATTCAGCTCGGTGGGATCACATACATATATAATAAGCGCTTTGTGTTATTTCAGACCTGCTGGCATTATAAACGCAATATATATATTTTTGGGTCCACCATCGCAAATTCGCAATCGATGGAACCCAACGTCCATAGCTCTACGGTACGGCGGACCCAACAGGACTTTAAACCACTATGTATATACCTTTCGGGTCTGGCTGTCGTGAATTGCAATCGGCAATCGGTGAATGAACCAATACATAAGCATTCAGTGCTTCACGAACCCATCGGGCTTTTAAATATATTATATATATTTCGAGTCCAAATTGTTGACACTTTATATCTTGTTTCTTTATAAAGAAAACATACCTGATATACCATTATTACTCCTTCCTTTCGATTTTACTATTTTTGAAATATTTTCAAGTTATCGTATGAAAAATGAATACTAAAAGCAACAAAAATGCATGTTACGACATCTAGGTCCACCTGGGGATAGTGCTTTTGCCACAGAAGCACTAGGAACTGTAGATTAGTGCCTTCACCTCGGGCATGGAGTCATATATTGCTTTGCATAAATCAAAATGCTATGGCATTTGTACACTGATTTCACTTAGGTATTTATAATGAAATGATGCTTACTCTTCAGAACTGGAAGTAATTCTTTAAGTATTGCCCATTGACAAGTAGTTGTAGAGTTTCACCATCAAGATTCTCAACAATGAAGGTATTATTCGATCTTACATCAGAAATTCTAAAAGGGCCATACTAGAGAGGATCAAACTTTCCATGCGTACCCTTATCTTCCCTCTCGGTATCCCATCTTAACACTAAAACTGCAACTTTAAAGTCAATTTCCTTGGATTTTATGTCAAAATTACTTTTCATCTTGGATTGATACATAATAAAGTTGTCTCTTACCTTGTCCTTATTCTAGCTTAGCTCCACCACTTTATTCATTCTTCTTATCAAAGAATTTAGTTCTTCTTTCGCCTCCTGAATCATCACAATCATCGGCTTCACAAGTTGACTTGGAAATAGAGCTTGAGTCCCATATACTAATTCAAAAGGTGACTTCCTTGTAGATCTTCTTGTAGTTACTCTAGCAGCCCATAGAGAAAAATTTAACTTAGAATCCCAATCTCTTTGATTTTCTGCAATGGTTTTCTTAAGGATCTTCATCAAAATTTTGTTAGTAGATTCAGCTAATCCATTTCCCTGAGGATGGTAACTTTTTGAATGGGACAAAAATAGTGTTATACTTGTGAAAAAACTAATGAACTTACTTGAATTGAAGACTTGAGCATTGTCTATTATACTTTTAATGGGGCATCCAAATCTGCTGAAAATATTTTCCTCTAGGAACTACATTACTATCTAATCATTTTCTCTCTTAGTAGGAATTGCCTCTACCCATTTGGTGAAGTAATCAGTTGCTGTGAGAACCCACCTATGTTGTCTACTTGAAGGTGGATTGATTTCTCCAACAAATTCCAATCCCCATTGTCTAAATGGCTCCTCTATGAAAACTGGAATCAAAGGTAAAGGGGTTAATCCCTTTTTCTCAGCAAAAGGCTGACACTTCTGACAACTTCTAACAAACTTATATGCATCACAAAATAAAGTAGGCCAATAAAATCCTACTTGAAGGATCTTACGTGTAGCTACTTTCCAACTATAATGTCCTCCACAAAACCCCTCATGATAATCTTTGATTGTTTCTATAAATTCATCCTCTGTTAAACATAGCAATAACATCCTAGTAGGATCCTTCCAGTACAATCTTCCTTCCACAATCACATATGGTTGCACCTTGATCTTTAATGCCCTATACTTTGTTATTTCTAAGGATTGGCGAAAATAAAGAAAGCACAAATAATGAATTATATGCTTATACCATTCTGAACACAAAAATTTATACCTGATCTTCATACACGGATCTTGCTCTCCTTCACTTTCTTCAGCTGCTTTTTCATCCACAGGTGCCAACAAGTTAATTCCTAATGCCTGAAAGTTTTATTCTATAAACACTTTTGCCAATCCTTGTCCTTTCACCAACTTTGTGGGTTTTATGTCCAATTCATATTCTTGGATCCTGGCTATCCACTTTCCTCTTCTGCCTTCTACATCTCCCTACAATAATACATCTTTCATTGCAACATTTGGCACATAAGCAATGATTTGTGACTGCAACACATAAGTTCTAAAATATTTCAGGGCTTTTACCAAAGCATAAACCTATTTCTCAAGAATATTATATTTCAGCTGAGAATCCCTAAGAATCTTACTGAAGAATGCAACTCGCTTCTCTTTCTCTTCATCATTCTTCTGCAGTAAGACAACAGCTATTGAACTTGATGATGTGAATGAAAAAACTTGGAAAGGCTTTTGGTAATCAAGGTTGATTAAGAATAGAGCTATCTGTAATGCCTCTTTAATCCTAGAAAATTATTCTCTAGCTTCTTTGGTCCAATTCACTTCATTCTCCTTCTTTAGCATATTAGTAATTTCTTTTACAATTTCTGCATAGTTGGATACAAATCTTCTTATGAAGTTTATGTTTCCCAAAAACTTTTGAATATCCTTTTTACTCCTAGTGATCTGAAATTGATCTAAGACAAACAATAAGGTATTACAGACTCATGTGCATGGATGTGCCTATGTTATTTTATGCAACGGATCGATAAGATTGCAAAATACACAGGCAATGAAACAGTTAAAGAAAACATAATAGGAAACACATATAAACACAACAAGTTTAATAAGGAGTTCACCTAATAATCCTGGGCTACGTCTCCCAATCTAGACTTCAGTGGTGGCCTCTCTATTATGTTTTCAAATCAGAGTTTTTACAACAGTGAGCTCAATATGAGTCTCACTCAACAGATACAAATCAACAAGACTGTACTTGGATCCCCCAAGTCTCTAGAGTACACAAACTCTCCTTACTGAATCTTAACCTCTATTGGTCATAATAGTATGAGTCCAATCTGAGACTCAATACATGACAGGATTCTACAGAGGAGTTCATTTGAACCTCACAAGCCTTCTTTGGAGCACACAGACTCTCTGACTCTCTCTGTCTCTGTCTTGACTCTGGATCGATGCTGCCTTTGCTTCTACAGGTCAGCTTAGCTTCTCCTCTCTACTATCGGCTTACTTCCTACTGCTCTTAGCTTTTTTCCCCCTGTGCTCTATCTGTCAGTTTGTGGCTTAAAAGCCAATCTGCTTCTTGATTGTTCATTTCCCCGCCTCCTATCTATTTGACTTCCTCTATCATACATCATGAGTCACTGTATAACGTCTCACATGGAGGTGGCCACCTATTTCATAATGGATGAGTGTCAGTTCTCTTGGACATACTTGAAACTAACATTTTTACCATTAGCTCCAAGAATTCCCATGAATACGACCTTCTGATAATGCATCATCCATATCAGACTTCAAATCCTATGCAGCTCTTCCTATTAACCTCATCAAATCTGGTCATCCATCGGAACGCATCTTTGCCATTGATCTGGAGCCTCCAAATCCTACGGTCATCATCCATATCAAGTATATAAGTAACATGAATTTTACCCATCCGATGTGAGTGCCTTTCTTTCTCTTCTGCTAGACGCATGGCAACCATTGTATGGCATCAGGCAGGACTCGGTTGAAACCTATTATTGCTCGGAGCCCTTCCGATATCCTGCTAGTTTTTGTGGGACCCTGCTTTTGACGAAATCAAAATGATATCCATTGCATTTTATGATTTTTTAGGTCTGGGTGCTTGCAGCCTTTCCTTCTTTCAGGGGTTTTCCCTGTGATATGCAATTAGCAACTCACATATCGGAAATGACACCCGTTTCTTGAAATGACCTCTAAATTTGCTTATTTGTGATAGCGCGTGTTACCATGGGTTGACGGTCTGTGTGCTTGACCGACGATCCTCGTTGCTCTGTGCTGATCACCAATTGTAACTGTTATGAGGATATCTCCGATAATCTTGATATTCACAAGATTTGTAGCCTTTGGCATAATTTTTGAAGAGTTCATGAAAACTTAGATAGTGTTTAAGATCCAATTTGGATCACGACCTTCCAACTGAAAAAGCTTTTCGACCACCAAAAGTTGGTTTTTAAGCATCAATCAAGTGAGCGTATAGATTCCTCGCTTGCCCAATTTCTATCCATTTTTCACTGCTTGGTTTCGAACCTTTGAGTCCAATCCTGAGGTAATCAACATCCCCTCTGCGTGTAGTTCTCACCTTCTTGCCCAGAACTGTATCTTCCTGCAATTCATTGAGATATTTAGGCAACAGATCATCAATAGAAGGCAATTGACTTTGCTTTTTAGGATCTTCAATCAATGAAGGTTCAAATAGTCTCAAGCTTTCTGCATCAACTACGGAATAGATGTGCATGTACGCTGGCAATTCAAGGCAGAAAGCATTCTCACCAATTTTCTTAAGTATCTCGAAAGGTCCATACCTTATTGGCTTCAGCTTCTTACCTTCACTTTGCATTCTGTCTTTGTTTATAAATAGCCAGACTTGATCACAAACTTGGAAACTATGCTCAATCTGATGCTTATCATGCCTTGCCTTGTATTTGGCTTGGCTCTTTTCTAGTTGTTCCTGTACTACCCGGTGAATTTCTTGGATTTGTTCAATGAACTTGGTTGCCTTGTCCACATTACTGTGTCCATTAACCGCGATGTCTTTACCAAAGACAAAATCCAAGGGAGACCTTGGTGTGAAACCAAAACAGGTCTCAAAAGGAGATCTCTATGTAGAAGAATGTTTAGCATGGTTGTAAGCATGTTGCACATAACATAAATGTTCATCCCAAAGCTTGGGATGCTTGCTGCAATAGCCTCTAAGAAACTGGATCATTGTCCTGTTGACCACTTCTTTTTGGCCATCTATTTGTGGATGAAAGGATGTTCTCTTGTTTAGTCAGGTGTCCATCAATTCCCACAAACTTGAACAAAACTTCCCAACAAATTGGGAATCTCGATCAGATACAATGGAAGTGGGTAATCCAAAATGAACCCATACATGTTGAAAGAACAATTTTTTTGTTTGTTCAACTGTAATATATTTGTTATAGGGTATTAAAATAGACATTTTTCTGAACCTATCCACAATAACAAATAAATAGTCATGACCTTTTCTAGATTTAGGCAGTCCCCCAACAAAGTCCATGGAAACACTTTCCAAGGATGAGAAGGAACTGGTAGTGGAGTGTACAAGCCTAGTTTTCTATTGCTGGGCTTGCTTTTAGCACACATGGTACACCCTCTTACATATCTAGAAATTGTTTCACTCGTTTTTGGCTAATAACAAAATCTTTGCAACTGTGCAACTGTTTTACTTACACCAAAGAGGCCTGATATTAGAGAAGTGTGTGATTCTCGAATTATCTTTACTCTTTCAATTTGAGGAATGCATAACTTTCCAAAATGATACAAGAGTCGGTCCTTAACATGATAATCTACTTCTTCTACTTGTTTTCCATGACTTAAAGTTGCATATACATCTTTAAAATCTATATCTTGAGCATATTGTTCAATGTAGCTTTCATGCAATACTAAGTTATGCTTAAGTATAGTAGATGCATTTATGATTGGTCTGGACAACATATCTGTAAGTTTATTATGTATGCCCTTTTTATATCTGATGATATGATGAAATTGTTGTAGAAAACCCATCCACCTGTAGTGTCTTGATTGTTGCAAATTAGTTTGTGAGTGTAAATAGTGAAGTGGTTGATGACCAGGATGTATAATTGTCTCTTTGCCCACTAGATAATGTTTCCACTTTTTCACACTCTGTACTAATGCATACAATTTTTTATCATATGTGGGATAATTAACTACTGCAAAGCTAAATGTCTCTAAATGATAACATATGGGTCTACTGTGCTACATCAACACTGCTCCCATGGCATAGTCATTGGCATCCATTTCAATCTCAAAGGGTCTTTGAAGATCAGGTAGTGCTATTACTGGTGCTGTACTAATATTTTCTTTTAAGGTGTCAAAGGCTTTTTTGTTGTTTGCCTCCCCACTAAAACACCTTGTTCAATCCTGTTAAAGCATGTAAGGGAGCTGCAATCAAGGAAAAGTTAGCAATAAACTTTCTCCAATACTGTGCGGCTCCTAGGAAGCTTCTAACTTTTGTAGTAGATTTGGGTTTAGGCTAGTTTACAATGACTACAACCTTTGAGGGACCTATCTTAAATTCACCACCCCCTACAATATGACCCAAATAATTCAAAGGTGTTTTTCCAAATTCACATTTTCAGAGATTAACATAGAGATTTTCTCTGTACAAAACATCTAGAGTCTGCTTTACATGCTTCAAATATTCTTCCCATGTTTTACTAAATATAAGAATGTCATCTAAATATACAATGAAAAAATCATCAATAAAAGGCCTGAGTACATCATTCATAACTCTCATGAAAATAGTAGGAGCATTACTCAAGCCAAAAGGCATAACTAGCCACTCATACAATCCCTGCTTTGTTTTGAAAGCAGTCTTCCATGCATCTTGCTCTGCAACTCTGACTTGATGGTAGCCACTATGCAAGTCGAACTTGGAAAAGTAAACAGCTTCTTTCAACTGATCTAGTAGATCATCTATGCGAGGAAGGGGATAACGATTTTTTATCCTTATCTTATTCAATGCTCGGTAATCAATGCACATTCTCCATGACCCATATTTCTTTCTCACCAAGACAATTGGAGAACCACATGGTGATGTGATAGGTCTTATGAACCATTTCTCGAGTAGATCCTATACTTGCTTCTTGATTTCTACATTCTCTAAAGCGGACAACCTATACATTCCGATGTTAGGCAATGGAGCATCTTGCTACAAATTAATATCATGTACTATTTCCTTTTTGGGTGGCAGACTTTTAGGTTCTTGAAATAGTATATCATATTCTAAAACAACTTTTTCTAAATCAGCTTGATGTTTAG